>JAYMTP010004393.1:0-15019 GCA_036897365.1 Geranium brycei
CGTCGCCGCTGCAACCCTCTGCCGTCGATGCTCCAGCCCACCACGAAACGTCACCGCCTCGGCCATCCAACGCCCACCCGAGTCACCTCCGACGTCCACCGCGAGCCGCGTCCTCCGTCACCGTCAACCAAAACCAGATCTGGATGAAACCAAATCTGGTTCCAGCCCACCCTTCCCGGCTCCATTCCTCCTTCCACGAGCCTCACAGCTCCACCCAAACTACTGCACTGCAGCCGATAAATAGAGAGGATGGTCGCCGGCGCGCCGAAACCGGAGACCGGTGGCGCCGCCGGTGACCTAAGGGTTTGGGGAAAAAGAAAAAGGTGAGAGAGAGAGAGGGAGTCAAAAAGTTGTGGGGTTTTTTTTCCGTTTTGTTTGGTCGTCATTTCAGAATAGTTAGGTGTAGTAAACTGTCATTATCCAAAATTTATATGTAAAATTACTTGTGGACGTATCATATGACTATAGGCTGTGAGTAACTCTAAGGTGGAACGCACCACACTCGATAAAAACTCACACTCTCCTTCCCCACAACGATCCGATCCCAAACCTCACTCTCCACCACCAGCAGCGACACCATGGCCTCCGCAGCGCCGCCGTCAAGATCCAGCGCCGGCGTCGGAAACCCCAATCCGCCTCTGCGATTCCTCGATGTCGCGAAGAAGCACAAGCAGAGCTTCGTCCAGCTCTTCGCCATCTCCGGCGTGTTCATGCTGAGCATGAGGTCGCTGGGCCAGAAGTACCAGCTCCGCGAGCTCCAAGGCGACGTCGAAGCCCTCAGGGAAGAGCGGGACCAGACAGCGGAACGCATGGACCGCATCAAGGCGAGTCTTCTCGGGGAAGCCGATCGGGACTCGACCGGCGAGCTCGCTTCTCGCCTCCGCCGCCTCTTCGGCGAAGGTAATTGAACCGATTGAGATGATCTAGGTTCTGCTAGTGGAGTAGATTTTTGTCCCTTTTTACGAGTATTTCGATGATTATCCGTTGAATTTTTGGTGATCTTGTTGCCTGCTAGTGAAGAATTGATCTGAAATACAAGTTTGGGGATTCTGTGAGATGATTCCTTCAAATGATGATCGGATTGTGAACTGGAAGTTAGAGAAATAAAATTTCAAGTATTTCATTGGCTTCAGATTGAATTATTGTCATGTCTTTTTTCCGATTTTTCTGACGTTTTGATTGTAGGCTTTTGATGTGATTTATGGATTCATTTGTTTAATATGTTGAAATTTTGGTGATATTGTTCCCTGCTACTGTGTGTGTTCTTAGTAGAAGAATTGATCTGACATACAAGTTTGGAGATTCTGTGAGATGATTCCTTCAAATGGTGATCGGATTGTGAACTGAAAGTTAGAGGAATAAAATTTACAGTCTTTTATCGGATTCAGATTGAATTATTGTTGTGCCTTCCCGATTTATGAGTTCAGTGAATCCAAGATTTTTCTATATATATCAATGACATGATTGAAACATTGAGTTATTGTTTAATTGGCCTTTGTTTTGATGGTAGGCTTTTGATGTGATTTATGGATTGTTTAATCTGTTTCTGTGAGATGCTTCCTTCAAATGTTGATCGAATTGTGAACTGGAAGTTAGAAAAATAAAATTTAAGTTTTTATTGGATTTAGATTGAATGATTGTTAGGCCTTTCAGATTTATAGGTTCAGCAACTCCCAGATTTTTCTGATGTTTTGATTATAGGTTTTTGATGTGATTTATGGATTGTTTAATCTGTTTCTGTTTGGCGATCTTGTTGCCTGTTACCATGTGTTCTTAGTAGAAGTATTGATCTGGAATACAAGTTTGGAGATTCTGTGAGATGCTTCCTTGAAATGATGATCGGATTGTGAACTGAAAGTTAGAAAAGTAAAATTTAAGTCTTCTATCAGATTTTAATCCATAATTTTCTCTATATACTAATTTTCTCTTGATATGTGCATGGCAATGACAGGATTGAAACATTGACCTGTATTTAATTGGCCTTTGTTTTGATTGTAGGCTTTGGATGTGATTTATGGATTGTTTAATCTCTTTCTGTTTAGGGGTTGTTTAGATACCTGAATTTGTTGCATTTTAGAATTATATGAGCATAATTGTCAATGTCATAAACTTCATTTCATTTCTCTTTTAGTTTTTAAGCAATGGTTTATGTGAGTTGGAGTGATGTTTGCGTGATTTGAATGTGGAATTAATGGGATAGTTCTTTTTATTTATTTATTTATTTACCAATTGTATAGAAGCTGCAATTCTACAATTGATGTTTTGCAGATTGTTGATAGAATTAATGAAGAGCGAGTTCTTTCTTTGAATTGTTGAGAAAGTATAACTGCAAAACATTGTGGTCCATTCAACTGATGTCGTGAAAATTCATTAGAAGACATGAATAGTTTTGTTGTGCTAAAAGCCTAAAATACATGTGTTGGGTTAGTTGGAAGTTTAAGTGCCAATTTAGACATTGTGAGATCTTTTTTTCTGGATGGGAAGTGTATATATATTAGAGTGAAGATATGTTGGCCCGTAATTTGTGTCCAAGTCATAGGTTATTGCTGATACGTTTTCGGTAGCTTGATACTGCATTCTTTGAGTTTTGATTGTTTGTTTAGTTTTATTTTGGCATGGAAAGCTCCAACGGTGGTTACAAAGTATTTGACACTTGGACTATAATTGCCACCGAAATACCCTTTCTCATATCCAAACGATCTTGTCATGAGCGGTTTGCCTCCAATCCGACTAGGGACTGAATAGATGGCGGAAACATTAGTTTAATTAGTCAAAAAGGAAAAATATTATCTAGATTAGTAAATAGGCTGACCTTAAACGACGATGACATTGTATTGTTATTGCAACTTAGAAAGTGTTTTTTGTGTTTTCTAAGACATTATATATATACATGTATATTTTTTTTTATGAATATGCTTTAATGTTAGGGCTTCAGTCCTATGGGACCATAACCAGACTCTCGCTATTTTTTCGACGGATCTGGTTAGCCAAAAAAGCGACCCGACCCTGTCTACCATTCTACGTGTATATTCTGGTTGACTTGTTATTTTCGGATGTTGAGGTAGGTGATATCGGTTGGGTGCTCGGTTTGAATGTGACAGACCGACTAACCACATATTTGTTTTCCGATTAGCTGTGTTGTTCCAAGGTTGCATATGGAGATTCATTCTTAGAAAACACGTACACACTAATGTTTATTATATCTGCTATAACTCTTCTGAGTTGCTGTAGCATAGGCCATATGGCTCCAATTTCAGGATCTGCAGTTTGTTGATTATGAATTTGAGTGAATTCTAGAAAACCAATATCTTAATGTTGTGTTGCAGTATGGACAAGAGTGCTTCATGTGGGACTTGTTTTGCTTAATTTAGTAGAAAAATGTGAATATATGTCAATTTTTGGTATGCACTGATTTATTTACATGTAGGATGAACCTGAACCATATGATTTTTCATTGTTTTGCAGTGATCTAAATACATACATTTTAGGGAAAAACCAAGTTCTCGGTCTTTTTTGCCATTAACAAATGATACACCCTCTTGCAGAAATATGGTATTATAGAGAACAATTTTTTTCTCTTCTTTTATTTTGATGTCGTAATATAGGCAACTGTTCAATTCACATAAGTTATAGTTTGCAAACCCGTTTCCTGAAATTTACAAGGCCGTAAACATATTGTGAAAAAAAGAGGAAAATAACTTTGATCTCCTGTTTCGGAGAAATAAGTGCCTCCCGAGAAATGGAAAGAAACATTCTATTTCATCTTGAAGTTATTATATAACATTATTCTCAATCTTTGGTGAGTAGTCGCTTGTAGGAATGAAATAATGATACTCCATGTTCTACATAATCAAGGTAATACAACTCGAATCCGAACATGAAAGCTATCCTAATGATCAAACAAAACTCGAAACAAGTTTGATGAAAATAAATATAACACTTGTACAAAAAAAATCACAAGTAACGATACTAGATCGCTAAATCTACAAATGTAGATTGAATGACGTTGAAAATATTCGATTTCCTCATTTTTTCGGGACATTCACGATCCATTGAGACCTCCGTTTTGATGTCAATGATCCACCTTGCATCTTCATTCAGATTAGTTTACGGATCTGAATTCAATTCCTTGTCGTCTTCGCTTCACCTAGGCACCTCGATTTTGAATCTAGCGAAAATATTAGGGTTTCAGCTCATGATCATCACAAAATATAAAATCAGGTTAATTACACTTTGCCCATACTAAAGTGGTCCGTTTTACACTTTACTACAGTAAAAAAAAAAGTTTACATTAAGGCCAACTGATTGCGTTTTTTTACACTTTGTCCTAACGGTGTTAGATTTTGGATGAAAATTTTTATTTGTTAAAAAAGACCAAAATATTCTTCCCCAACAAAGACCATCTCCATTCGAATTCAGTTAGACCAGTTCAATTATTAATAATTAGAATAATATTAGTTAATAATTCAACATCATAAAAAAATTTCATCCAAAATCTAATACTGTTAGGGCAAAGTGTAAAAAAACGCAATCAGCTGACCTTAATGTAAATTTTTTTAGTTGTAGTAAAGTGTAAAACCGGTCATTTTAGTATGGACAAAGTATAATTAAGCCCGTAAAATCAGGAAGGAACTAGTTCGTATTCTAAAGGTTTGTAGCTGAATAGCTCCGATCGATTAATCAATCTCCATGTCTATCAGCTCAGCTTGTTATGGGCCCAGCCCATACCGCAACCATCAGGCCCACTTAGAATCAAATCAAAGAATCATCACTTCACCAAGAGACACAGAGAGAGAAGAAAGCTAAAGCCCTAGCAAGCACAGTACACACTTCACTCGAGAGAAGAGTCTCGAACCCTAGAACCTCCATCGACGATCTTCTCCACACTCGTCTTCAACATCAGGTAAGCTTCTCTCATTTTCCTTCACAGCGCTCTCAGGACGAGCCATGGCCTCGGCGCGGTCCCATTTCTGTTCAATCGGCTCGGAAATTGAGGGAACGGAGAAGAAGAAGAAGCTCAATGATGCGGATCGTGGTTTTGAAATGAGCAATGAGTCTGATGTGTGTTTTTTTGTTTGTTGTGTTGGTTCAGGCTGCTTGTTTGAGAGTTCAAGTACACAGATTCGTCCATGGCGGTATGTGTTATTTTTTGGTTCTGCGTTTTTGGAACAGTATTTGCTTTTCAATGTTGTTTTGTTTATGTATTCTGGTGAATTTGTCAGATTGATAGGATTTTTAAAGATGAGGCCAGTGAAGAGAAGGGAGAGCGGGCGAGGATGGTGAGTGTATTGTCTTGATGGATCCACATTGTTTGTGTGAAGAGTTCAGCTCATTTGGATTTGTATTTATGTGTTTTTTGTTGTTGTGTTGTGTTGTGTTGTGTTAGGCTTCTTTTGTTGGTGCTGTGGCGATTGCAGACTTGGTGAAGACAACCTTGGGGCCAAAGGGGATGGTAAAGTTTATTTCTTTCTGTGTGTTACTAAGTTCGAGGATGAATGTGGTCTCTATGATTAGATTCTGACCCTTAGTTCTGTTACGTTTCTTTTTGTATCAGGATAAAATTTTGCAATCAACAGGCAGGGGACATTCGGTTACAGTCACCAATGATGGTGCTACCATTTTGAAGTCACTCCATATTGACAACCCTGCTGCTAAAGTTCTTATCGGTATCCTTATCTTAGTTGATTTATCTATTTTACAACATGGGTCGGGGTTATTGATATTCTTATGCTCCAAATTAGCATGACGGTTAGAGATTGGATATTTTTTAGATAAGCTTTAGTGTACAATATAAGTGTCTATCCAATGAAACCTTAAATTGCTTCGTGTAGTGATGGAAACAGTTTTTATTTGTATCTTTTGTGTTTATATAATGTATATGGAGAATTGAAATGAGTTTAAGATATTACTTGATGCACATTCTTAACTGTAAGGTTAGACATTTCTAAAGTTCAAGATGATGAAGTTGGTGATGGGACAACTTCTGTTGTTGTTTTGGCTGGTGAGCTTCTAAGGGAGGCAGAAAAGTTGGTTGCTGCAAAGATTCATCCAATGACTATAATTGCTGGTGCGTCTCTAGCTTCTGATAATAAATTGAATTGTTTCTTCTTTTTTGAACATCAAGTAAATAGAATTTGGAGTTCAGTCTAGACACCGACTGTTGATCTTGTTAGCTTCATAGGAAAGAATTTATCCATTTCATTATTTCTATAGTATATTTGACGATAGTGAGTATTGGATCAAGTTTGGCTAAGGCACTCCAAAAAAATATTCCCGGCGTTTGGAGGGTTACTTGTACCACAACTGTCTATACCATGTTTTTTCATACAGTTATAGAAATATTTTTTTCGTAAATCATTTTAGCATGTAAACTGTCAGAATCATCTATTCCTCTGTTCAGAAGTGAAGTCTTATTTTTCTAGTTTCTGCAACACTGTTTCTGGAAGATTGCTATTTGACGTGCATAATGCGTGTGTTCCTAGGAATTGATGTTATGCTTCTATACTGGTACGTGTCTACAAATTTAAATCTCTGAACGTGTTTGAATAATTAGGTTACAGAATGGCAGCTGAGTGTGCACGGGATGCTTTGTTGCGGAAGGTTGTGGATAATAAAGAGGATTCAGGTATTTATTATGGTTTCTGTTTTTATCTAAATCTATTGTGGACTTTCCTCGTATTGCACATCCCTTGGAAGACATGCATCGTCCCAATGCTTAGTTTTTTATAATTAGATGTGTTATCATACCCTATATCCGCTCCTGCTCTGCTCTAGGTCTGATGCTTGACATGGTTTATAATGCAGAGAAATTCCGTTCCGACCTGATGAAGATTGCAATGACTACTTTGAGCTCCAAAATTCTTTCACAAGACAAGGAACATTTTGGGAAACTAGCTGTTGATGCTGTTATGAGGCTAAAGGTTTGTAGTGTTCTTTCCTTGAATTCTGGTAATTCACTGAGGATATTTATAATGCCTAGGTTCATGGTCATTTTTTCAGCAAAACTTCTTTTTATTTATTGTAATTTGTTTCAATTGCTGTTCTCTCCAATATGTATTTAATATAATATTTTTATATAGCTGTTCCCTCTTCATATTCCGGATGGCCATGTTACGTTGTAGCTGTAAATGAATAAACAAGATGTAGGACTAAATAGATCTTGTTTTGTGGTTACCTTGTCCGCTCACCTCATTTATAAGTTAATATTTTGTTAATATGGATACATTCTCTTATAAGAAAGGTTTGTATAGGACATTTAGACAGTGTGCAAAAAAATTGACTGAGATTAAATTATTTACACACATATTCTTTAATGTCCTGAGTGCCATGCTTGCTGTTTTTAGACATATTTTTTCTGTTTGACAGTAATTAAGATGTATTAATCAGGTCATAAATTTTTTTAATTCATGCCTTGTAAGCTAGCCCTTATTATGTATTAGATATATTCTGAAACTGCTGTTGAAAATGCAGGGAAGCACAAACTTGGAAGCTATTCAAATTATTAAGAAACCTGGTGGATCTCTGAGGGACTCCTTTTTGGATGAAGGGTGGGTTATACTCGCAATTTTTTTTCCTGCTGATCCATCTGCAGCTGTTCATTTTCTGTGTATTGTACTGTCTGTTAGATTTTTCCTTTTACCGTCTGGTTGCACTTCGATGTATACAGCTTATTGAAGTTATAAGTGATTAATATGTCTTGCAACTTTGAGTAATTTTCCTCTCATCTTTAAGTTTGATCGGCTTGTTGTATTATAAAAGAAAAAGGATTGATATTTTCAATAGTGTTAGTGGACACTATGTTTCATATTTGACTGTTCACTCGTTTCAAAATTTTGTAGCATTATGTTATATAAACTTGTATTCTCTAACCACAGAGCCATGATGTTTATCAGATTCATTCTTGACAAGAAAATTGGTGTTGGACAACCAAAGCGCATTGAGAACGCAAACATTTTGGTCGCTAATACTGCAATGGATACGGACAAGGTGAAGATTTACGGGGCACGTGTCCGTGTTGATTCAATGGCTAAAGTTGCTGAGATCGAAGGCGCTGAGAAGGATAAAATGAGGGAAAAGGTGCAAAAGATTATTGGTCACGGGATTAATTGTTTTGTTAACAGACAGCTGATTTACAATTTCCCCGAGGAACTCTTTGCCGATGCTGGTATACTTGGAATCGAGCATGCTGATTTTGACGGTATCGAGCGCCTGGCTCTAGTTACTGGTGGCGAAATAGCATCCACATTTGACAATCCCGAGTCTGTAAAGCTTGGGCATTGCAAGCTTATTGAAGAAATCATGATTGGTGAGGATAGGTTGATACACTTTTCTGGCGTTGAATTGGGTCAGGCATGCACTATAGTACTCAGAGGTGCAAGGTACATGATGTTGAAAATAATTTTATATTGGGAAAATTGCAAAAAACGTTCCCTATAATATGACACTTTTGCGAAAGGGTAGTGTTGTTTGTTAATGGCAAAAAGGTGCAAAATGTGTGTATTTTTATAAAATGATGAAATTACCCCTGAAACTAAACTATTGTTTAGAAAAAATATATTATAAAAGTTTTTCTGTTCTTATTTTTTAACTCAAATTTTGTAATTTAATTTTTTAGTTATACTATTTTTTAGTTGAAATTATTTTTTAAAATTATGTTATAAAAGTCTTAATTCTTAATTTCAGGGGTAATTTTGTCATTTCTATAAATATACACATTTTGCAAAAAATGCAAACAACACCACCTTTTTGCCATTTACAAACAACACCCTCTTGCAAAAGTGTCATACAACAGGGCACTTTTTTCTATATGATGCTATTGCACGTTTAAGTATTCATATTGAGATACTTCATGCTTTAGTATTAAATGCTATATTTTGTTTTGATTGTTCTGCAGCCATCATGTGCTCGATGAAGCTGAAAGGTCTCTGCACGACGCTTTGTGTGTGCTGTCGCAGACAGTTAATGACAGTAGGGTTTTGCTCGGAGGCGGATGGCCCGAGATGGTGATGGCCAAGGATGTAGACGAGCTGGCCCGGAAGACTCCTGGGAAAAAGTCTCATGCTATTGAAGCATTCTCCCGAGCTCTTATAGCTATTCCGACAACAATAGCCGACAATGCTGGTTTGGACAGTGCTGAGTTGGTCGCTAAGCTTCGTGCGGAGCACCATAAAGAAGCAAGCAATGCCGGGATTGATGTCATCACTGGATCGGTAAGCACAAAAACTCAACATAGAAATCGAGATATTTGATATTTTATGCGCTATATTGGATTTAACCGAGCAGTTATGGATGATAGATCTATCTTGAAATGCTATACATCAGTGTTCTAAAACCCCCCCAGAACTCTATAACTCTGTAAAACCAAGTTGACTGAGTTTTGGACCAAGTTTTAGGCCTCACCTCGCTGAGCTCTCTCCAGTCCCGAGTTTTGGAACCTTGATATACATATAAATAAACTAGCCTATGACGCATGCCATATACCATCATAATGTTTGTTTGTGTTATGCTGATTGTTGTTCAATCAACCACCATATATAGCTTTCTTCGTGTTGTGAATTCTTCAGTTCTAAGTTCAGTCTTGTAGCTTCTCACCGTGTTAATTTGGATTGTTGACAGGTAGGAGATATGGCGGAGCTAGGGATCTCCGAAGCGTTCAAGGTGAAGCAAGCCGTGTTGCTCTCTGCAACCGAGGCTGCTGAGATGATTCTTAGAGTTGATGAAATCATTAGCTGCGCTCCTCGCCGGAGAGAAGATAGGATGTGATCATTCTACAAGTAATTTTGGCCCGGGTTTTGATTTTTGCTGTTTTCTTCGGATTGCCCTACTTTTTCCTAGTACTGCAGGTTGGATTTTGTGTTGCAAAACTTGTAATGTTTGTTGTATTTGTGGAAACTGAGGTTTGGTTTTTTTATTGTCTCTGATTGTTTACTTTGTTAGTAGTTTTTGATTGATATTTGGTCTGAGCTATTACTTTGTGTTCTATATGAAATTAAGTTTGATGATATTGGACTCGTTTAATAAATGCGTCAAGATTGAGCCGAGTTCTTTCTAATTGAGTTTGAGTTGAAATTAAGTTTGATGTTGGACTTGTTTATCGAATGAGTAAAGTTTGAGCGTATAAGACACGTTAGCTTGTCGATCTTGGCTTGTTTTATATTTAATTATTCATTCATAGGCATTATTTATTATACTTAAACATGTTTCTTTATTTTATGTATATCGATGGTGAGAATTATACTAGTTGAATTTGAGTGTACTTTCGCTTGTTTGTGTTCGAGCCAAGACCTGACAAATACAAAAACTTGATATAACTATTTTTAATAATTTACTTTCATAAGTTTTGTTTTTATGATTTGATACATTATTTTCTAGTAACATAAAATTTTCTAATATGACGGGTTCTTTATAAAAAGTAGTTAAATTATGGCGTTCATATGCACTGTAAACGAGTTGAGCTTTTAATAGGTTGTTGAAGCTCAGTCGTTAAGTATTTGGTTTAGACTTGTTATAATCGAGATTGAGTCGAATTTGACTTCTTTAATAAACAAGCCGAGTTTGAGGATGATCTTTTAAGGATCGATAGGATCGCGAACCAACGCTTTTAATATTTAATTAGTTATATATTTTTTTAAACTAGTAAATATATATATATAATGAAATTAGACGAGCTGAATCAAGTTGAGGCGATCTCGAGTTGATTTGTTTAGTATTTAATAAAATATAAAGTTTATTTAATATATGTGTTGAAAATTAAGCAAACCGAATTGAGCCGAGCTCGAGCTTAAGGCAAGCTCGAGTCAAACGATTTTTTTCACGAGTCAAGTCGAGCCCTACCAAATTGAGGCTCAATTCGCCTCGTTTAAACCCTACCATACAGTCTTCCATGTTAGCAATCTTAAACGGTTCCACGTAGACAAGAAAGTCCAAGATTGAAAAGTGCCCAAGGGGGCTCCACCAGTTACTTTCGCCTCCCATGATCGAAAAGTCAAAGAAATCTTGGCGGAGCGAAATGTGTCAAAGAAAGATGTTCTCGCTTAGACCGAGTACTTGGAAAAGTGGAAAAAATTTTCACATGCAGAGGCTGCTTGGGAACTAGCGAAGAACTTATGGCAATTTGAAGATCATGTTCACAAGTTAAGCAGAGAATCCTTGACGAGGACGTCTTCGCCATAGCAGGGGGGAATGAAACGACCCGCAACGATCCCGCCAAAGTCCAAACTCGTTTTTTCCCACTAATGTACATTTTCAGTTACTTTCGTTAAGTACGATGTGACGTGCTACTTGGTGTCCAAACTCGTTTTGCTCACAAATGTACGTTTTCAGATACTTTCAATGAGAACGATGTGGCGTGCTACTTGATAGAAGCATGAAGCGGCAAGACAAAGTACGATGTGTCTCTCCAACCACGAGGTGTATGTGACGAAGGTGAAGCAAGACGATGATTCACGCGCAAGGTGCCTCCCTCTCATGAATATAAGATGATTCACCATCGATGGAGGTGAAGCTCACACACCTTTCTTTATGCCTAGCCATAAAGAAAATGCTGGTTTTTGCTATAAATAGAAACTCTCTAACCCTATAAAGCATAATTCACATTTGTAATTTATTCTCTACATCTATATAAATCTCTTTAAGCAATCAATTCGTTTTTTTGTTCTCTTTACGTCTCGCTGTCTCAATGCATCATTATTTAAATCTGTCCGCATGTTCAAAACTCGAGCCTAAACTTCGAACGTCTCGCAGAATTTTGGAGGAAGTTCTCGGGTTGTCTCAGTGCGCTCAACGGAAGCCCACGGAGGATGTGGGCCCATCTGATGCAGCATGACATCATCAACGAAGAGCAATAAATAACTTAGAAACCCAATCCAACGGTCACGATGACGCGAAAACTTTACTAGTTCTGTACAACCGACCGTACCGTATAAAAGCACACAAGAGACTCTCAGAGTGTAAGAGAGGAAAGAGACACAGTGAAGCTCAGTGCCGCCACAAACCTGAACTCGAATACACATGGCAGACTCTACAGAAGCCGTCCACGTCATCGCCGCCGGAGCTCCCGCGCCGGAGAATTCCTCCTTGGCCGTGGAAGGCCCCGTCTCGGCCGGCGGCGGCGTGGAGCTCCGGTCTCTCCGCGAAGTCGCGCGGTCGCTGCCTCCTCACGCCGTGAGGGACTTGCTGTGTAATGAGGTCTTGATCTACTGGCTCGATCTTCGTCGATTCTCAGCATTTTGATTGATATGGTTATTGTTTTCAAGTGAATTGATTGATTCTCTGCCAATTGAATCAGTGTTTGAAGTTTTTGTTCGTGATGAATTAGGGCTTTTGAGTCCTTCGATTGGTTGCTAGGCTTTATCGTTGAGGCGTTTGAGTGATTCTCTGAATAAATCCTGACTCTAATTTGCTTATTTGGTGTGTGATTTATTTCGAGTCCATAAAATGTATGATTAGGTTCTGATTTGAAGTTCATGTTAAGCTTAGCTTCATGCAACTTTAGATGATGCATATTGAAACTTCAGTTTGTTTTTAGCTTAGCTTCATTAGCTGGATTTTTAATGGCCATAGAAGTTTTCTTCAAATGGATCATACTGAGTGTTCTTTTTACGAGACAGCGGTGTGGAGTTGTGAATTTATGATTATTATTATCACTCTATTGTTAATTGATGTAGTATTGATGGTATGTATATGACAGAGTTTACACTGCTTATTCCGTATGGTAATTGCTTTGCAATGAGCATTCTCCATCCTCGTTTCAAGTATTATTTGATCTATCATGGAGTTCTAAAAGAGCATTGCTCTATTTCAGGTGTGCCCTCGGTGTATATTTCGTCTATTTGGAGTCCAAGACCATATCTATTCTTGTTCCTCAACTTCGCAGTTAGTTTTGAGCTCTATTCTTGATGAGTTGGCTGATCCACAGAGAAGTATGGTGGACAATGATTTTAGTGAAAAAAAAGAGTCGAGCCGCCCTCTTAAGGAATCAGAAGTTGAGCTTGGATTGTGTAGGATATGCTTAGGTATAGTGCAGTGTGTTTATCGTGATGACAAAGATACATTGGTGAAGAAAGATGCTGCCAAGGATTTTGCGTCATCAATTGCGGAACTAGTAAAGAAAGAAGGATATCAGATTGATAACTTCTCTCTTGAAGTTTCCGTTCCGCCAATAATCAGCGAAAATGAAAATGCAGTTTGGTAAGAATTATTTGTAGTGGATAGTTACTCTGATTGTTTGGTCAATTAGCTTTTAGCTATGAATTTCTATAATTTGTAGGTTGTATATGAAAAAGAAGTATGGTTCTGAACTTTGGTTCCAAGAAAGATCACGCTCTGTATTAATATCTGCAAAGGATGTCTTGAAGTTTTCTATTGCAGACTCCCTAGAAACATTGTTGGTGAGTAAAAATTTATTCATTATCGATATCGTACCTTGTAATGTCATGTTTGAATTTCTTTTATTTTGGAATAACAAAGAGTTGTATTGTCACGGGAAAGTACATACCTACAAGCTCTTAAGTACTGACTAATTAGGGTGTTGAAGTTTTGCAGGATGTTAAATCAGGACCAGGCTCTTTCCGAATCCGTTTGACATACACTCACCCCAAAGCATCAGATATGATTTCATGCTCTTCAAAAAGCAATGCAGGTGGAAAAAGACAAAAAACAGGCATGTTATCTTAATTCATACAGACTCTATCCTCCATTGTTTTAAATGTAAATAGTAAATTTGGAGGTTTCTAGTTGTCATCCAGTTTTTTTCTACCACATATTCAACTTTCAACACATAAAATATGATAAAAAGGGTGAAAATGCATATTGCTAATGGGTATTGTAATGGTCTTCTATTCTATATAGTAAGATCTACTGTTTCCCTCACTAATAAGATGCCACCATTTTGTCTGAAGGAACAATTTTGGTTTCTGAAGTTAGCTACTAGTAAATATTTATGTTCATAAGTTCCTTGATATTGGATGCTAAAAGTAAAGTCTCTGAATTTTTATTTAGGCGCGGAGAACAGTTTCGAAACCGTTGATGAGTCCATGGCTGCCAGAATCCAACATTCAGAGTTTTCTACTAGTAAAACAAATGCTGTGACTGAAACGTCTTTGAATGGGTCACAAAATCATGAATCTTCTGAGTGCTTCAAATTCCCAAAAGATAAGGTAACCGTGTTCCTTGTTTTATTTTACCTTCTATTATACGTGGATTTCAAGACATTATTTCTACTTGCAAAAACATAGTTGAAAATTGAAGGGACCCTCACATACTATGGTTTTGTGATCGACTGGGTTCTACCAGATTTTCTGCTAGATACATTTATTTTGCTATTCATGTAATAAATGAAGAATTGTTTTTTGATCAGCAATTGTATGTATCAAGATTTGAACTCATGGACTTGGTTATGTAGAAGCAAGCTCTTAAGCCACTTGACCCAAGTTATGTTGGTATTAAATGACCAATTATTAAACCACACCTCTCACGGATCACGAAATATTTTCTTTGCAAATTTTACTGTTGGTAGTACCTGCATTATTTATTTTCTTTTTCCAGATTGTGCTATTGACATGGTAACTACAGTTCATGTTTCAATGCTGCTACATTATAATGTCCTTATATGGTTTCTCTTAACTTCTAGGTCAATGAACCCTGTCGTCTGGCATTTCTTTGCTACAGGACATCTATTTATTTTGGAGGGCGATACCTGAAGGTAAGCTTATTGTCACTCAGAACTTGTTCTTCGCAAGTACTTTCGATGAACATGTGTGATTTTTCTTGTTGTCTTCGCACGAACTTGTTCTTCGCAATTGATGTACACTTCTATGTTGCAGTTCTCAAGAAATGTGAGTCAATCACGATGGATTATAGATGATGAGAGGATGGGAGAAGCATCTGTGGAGGTACCCTCTACTCCTTTGATACACTTGAGTAGTGTATCGACTCGAGCAGAGAATATAGAACAATAAATAGATAATAATAAAATACTTTTATTAATAAGATAGTTCCAGCTAGTTCGAGAAACCTGGTT
>JAYMTP010004394.1:0-15010 GCA_036897365.1 Geranium brycei
CGGCGCCGAGGGACCAGGCGCCGGTGCAGGTGGACGTGAAGATCAACGACATCGTCGGGAATGGGATCTGCGGGGTGCTGAGCAAGTGGGTGAACTACGGCCGGGGCTGGCGGCCCCGGTGGTTGGTGCTGCAGGACGGCGTGCTCTCGTATTTCAAGATCCACGGGCCAGATAAGATCGTTGTCAATCAGGAGACCGAGAAAGGATCGAAAGTAATCGGAGAAGAATCCATGCGGAGGATCTTGAGGAACTCGAGAAAAGAGAATGGCGCCGCTCACAGCCACCGCACGCCGGTCGGAGAAATCCACCTCAAGGTCGATCAATTCTCTCCAATTTCCGTTTGCATTTCGAGAATTTCGTGTTTTCTGAATTCAATTTCCATCGATTTCGCTAGGTTTCGTCAATCCGGGAAAGCAAATCGGACGAGAGGAGGTTTTCGATCTTCACCGGGACGAAGAGGCTCCATCTGAGGGCTGAGAACAGGGAAGATCGAATCGCGTGGATGGAGGCATTGCAGGCCGTGAAAGATATGTTCCCGCGAATGTCCAACAGTGAGCTAATGGCTCCTGTGGACAACGCGGTGGTCTCGACTGACAAATTGAGGAAGAGGCTTGAAGAAGAAGGAGTGAGTGAGGGTGCGATACAGGACAGCGAGCAGATCATGAGGAACGAGTTCGCTGATATGCATAAACAGTTGGTGCTGCTCAAGCAGAAGCAGTGGTTGCTCATTGACACGCTTGGCCAGTTAGAGGTATGAAAACATGTTGCTTGTGGAATTCGGGGTTTTACTCACTGAATTGATTTTCTAACTTTACCAACCAACTCGATACGATTGTGGTTTCTTCATTTCCGTTGAGCTATTAGCATTGATAGTGCTAGATAGGTATTGCTGGTTGTTTGTTTTGATGTATGGGCGGCAGCGAATACTTACTTTGTTTTAAGATAAACAGATACCAGTGCCAATTTATGTGCAGATATTGTTGGTTTATGATATTTGGTACCAGTGCCAATTTATGGGCAGATATTGTTGGTTTATGATATTTGGTTTCTATCTATAATACTTTTGTTGGAATTCTTCATTCTTAGGCAGAAGCATGACTTTCCAACCTTCCAATAAATGTACAAAGAATTATTTTCCAGTAAATTAATATTATCTTCATCACTTTATGGGATGACCAGGCTAGGGAAATGAAAGGTTGTAATTTGACGGAATTTTTAATGTGTAATTCTATTATCCATTACATGGAACGATTGGTATCCATTTTCATAATCAGAGTCTTGGGTTTGATTCCCGCCTAGAGTAAGGCAGTGTAATGTTGTGATGGATAAAGATAAAGTGTGCTAGTTATAGTACCCCTATTATGAAATTGCATTCTATTTATAGTTTTATTGTTTTTCAAATTTGGATTTATTTAGATTTACTATTTATTTAATATACATATATTCTATTAAATTACTAAGTGTTTATACTGTAGGAAGATTATCAAAATCTCAGTTTAGGGGTATCCCTCCAATACACCCTAGGATTAGGGATTTATGCCAAATTGAAATTGACTGGTTATGACTTATAACTGTCAGTTTTATATATTTATGCACATGGATTTATCTGCATCATTTGAATGATGTGGGCAAAAGTAGACAAATATATTCTTATTTTTCCTTACAGTTCTAATCCGTAATTGTTGCTGATTGCTTTGTTTTCCTATCATGTTCCCTGCATGCGTTCCTTCTTCTCTTTATGCTTCTGTATTAGGTTGTGCTGCTGGTGAGCAGGTTTTCTGAAATATTTCTTCCAACTTAATTGATCTTTAGATTGCATGTGCCCCTTTTCCTCTTTTAAACCTACTTAGTTTTCTTTTTGTTCAAGAATATTCCGGTTTATCTCAGAACACTAGCATACTAGTTAAGTGTCATATGGAGAGCTTTTATAAGTACCCTGTTTTGACTTCTGTTGCATGCCACACAACTATTTTTTTTAATAGGTCATTTGATTTCATATTGGACTACATTATTTCTTGTTGTCTAATTTTGTTTATAACCTTGTTTTGTTGATTTCTAGATATAATGAAGATTGCATACATAACCAATTTTGCATCTTAATGCCAGTTTTGCATCAATCTCTTTTTAAATGCGTAATATATTCACGTAAACAATTTGGGTTTGTGACTGGTGCTCTGTATAGCTCTTCTCCAATGACAAAAAATTGTCAACCCATTGCTAAATAACTTAGTCTCTAAATCTCTGAAGATTCAGTATATTTCCCATGTACTCTTAACTTGTAGTCATAGTTTTGTTTGCAGTAAATTATCTTCTTTGGATCTATATATTTTTAAAGAGATTTCTATTTAAAATTGAAAATTTTACAGCTGATACATACTTAGTTTTCCTAACAAACTACCATTTATCTGCCTTTTGTAGACAGAGAAGGTAGATCTAGAGAATACAGTTGTTGATGAAAGCCAAAGACAGTGCAATGATCAAGGATCTTCATCTGCATTAAGGCAAGACAAATTCAGTGGTATGTAACTGAATGCAAAATTATATATGGTTCTGGCTTTGATTTTCAAAATTACCTTCTAGTCTTTATTCTTAGATCAGCTTAATCATTTCGTTTTACCAGTGGATGATGAGGATGTATGTGCCTAGTATGAAATGTCAATAACATCTGCCATGAGCTTATATTGCATCATTACCATCAGCCTTTTTTAGGTATGACCATAAGTATAAAATTGATTGGGGTATGCTTACAACTGTAGCTACATGTGAAGGGTTGGAATTCGAGTATGCTTTGAATCTTTCTGTGTTTGCAGTCCAGAGTTATCCCATCAGCTAGATTAAAGGGAAAATTATACTATCAAAAATACTAAAATTGCATATTCATGCCTATTTTTGTATATTCAATGCTCTGAATTTGGTGGAGCACCTTAATCCTAGTAATGTATTCCCATTTTCTCTCTCCTCTTTTTCTGCAGAGGGAAGTGCAAGCGAATCTGATGATAATGATAGAGTTGGTGCAGAGGAAGAAACAGATGAAGAAGATCACACTTTCTTTGACACTCGAGATTTTCTGTCATCAAGTTCCTTCAGAAGTAATGGGTCTGATTTTCGAATATCATCTTTTTCCTCAGAAGAAGATGGACTTCATGTAGCAGAATCAGAAGATGATATTGATCCTTCTATGAAAGCTGTAGGGACTAACTTCTCTCATGTTAAGCGTCGTAAGAAATTGCCAGACCCAGTTGAGAAAGAAAAGAGTGTCAGCCTTTGGTCAATGATCAAAGATAACATCGGGAAGGACCTTACAAAAGTTTGCCTCCCTGTTTACTTCAATGAGCCTCTCTCTTCTCTGCAAAAATGTTTTGAAGATTTGGAATATTCATATCTCATTGACCGGGCATATGAATGGGGAAAAAGGGTAAGTCTTTCGATAAGAGCTGGTTGGATTTCCATATACATAAAAGCCGTGATGGGGTTTCCTCCTCTTCATCGATTTTTTATAAGCACCTCCTCTTCATTGATGTGATGTCTCCTTTGAATTTTAAAGCATAATTTTCATATCATGAGAACCATAATGATATCAGTTACATCACTGTTCTCTTATCATGTAGTTTCCTTGACTAATTCAATTGCACAGAACAGCTGTTGATTAATTTTGCTGGCCACATCACTATGTTGCAGATCTTTTAAAGCTCTGTAGGGTCCTGTGATCAGCACAACTTTGATGAAACTAGGACTATGATTTTGCAGGGTAATAGCCTTATGAGGATTCTAAATGTGGCTGCTTTTGCTGTATCTGGATATGCTTCAACTGAAGGAAGGATTTGCAAACCTTTCAATCCATTATTGGGGGAAACATATGAGGCTGACTTTCCAGATAAAGGTCTCCGTTTTTTCTCTGAGAAGGTTTGCTTACCTCTTGCCCTATCTTTGTGGTCATGCACTTGGATATAATAATTGTATTGTTCATCGAGTATGCATTTCCTAAACTCATTTTCAGTTTCAACAGTGAAAAGGCCATTTGAACATGGTTAACTCTGTTGCTGTTCAACCCAAGATATAGGAAGCTTAAGATGAATGTGATATTAAGCAGTATCTCAGCCTCTGTAGTATGTATTACATTCAACGCCTAGGACAAGATTATCGTTCCCTCATATGGTCGTGAGAAAGTGACCTGATTGTTGAATTTATGGCAGTATGTTCTTATAGCTTTTGAATTTCATTTAGTATGACTTTAACAATAGCACCTCCTTCCCTGAAATAAAAATAGGAGTCTGGTTGTACAGTATTCAATCCAATGGACATGGATCCTTTTCATTCTCAGTTTGCAATGATTTTGGTACCAGGTATCAGGCAATTAAAACCTTTTAATCTTTTTTTTGCCAGGTCAGTCATCATCCTATGATTGTTGCATGTCATTGTGAGGGTACAGGATGGAAATTTTGGGGAGACAGCAATTTAAAAAGCAAATTTTGGGGTCGCTCAATTCAGCTTGATCCGGTTGGGGTTTTGACTTTGCAATTTGACGATGGAGAAATTCTTCAATGGAGCAAGGTAAATGCTGAACCAAATTTGATATGTGCTATTTGGTCCTTGAGGTAGATCTCTAAAACAAACTTCAATATTTAGGTTACAACATCCATATACAATCTTATATTGGGAAAGCTGTACTGCGATCACTATGGTATGATGCGCATACAAGGAAGTCAGAAGTACTCATGTAGGCTAAAATTCAAGGAGCAGTCTATCATTGATCGAAATCCTCACCAGGTGCCTATCTCTCTCCCTCTTAGATATTATGTTTTGTCAGTTGCCATCAGCATATAGATCTCTTTTCATTAGGGTTTTTGATTTTTGTGAGTGAGGTATGATACACATATCCATTATCATTGTTATTTAAGTAAAAAACTTAAGATGGTTAAAGTTAACCTTTCACTGTAGGTGCTTAAGGCATTAAATATTTTCAAAACCACGTAGTTCTAGCTTTAGTTACAATTTTGAAATGTTCACATTCAGCCGAATATTGGAAATTGATGCATGCAAATCTGATGTCGAAAGTGGATAATAATGAATAGAATCACTACAGTTTTGTTATTATCACTGTATTTTCAAGATTCATATTCAAATGTGGCAAGAAAACGTACACATATTGATATTCTATTGATAACACTGTCCTTTAATTTCAGCTGACCATTAGGATTAGTTGTATAACAGAAAATGCATGAATATGATAATAGAAACTAGAACATATTAGATGATTTGCAGTTATAACTCGTACATTTTTTTAATAAAAGGTAGTTGATATGCTTTGAAAACCTAAAGAACTGCAAAGTGCTGATGACAAATAATAATCATTAAGTCCAAGCTGTTCATAGTTGTAAGGGCATAGTCAGATATGTCAAACCAGGGACGTTTATATGTGAAATATATTGTTGTGCACTTAGTTTTGGATATTCATATAATTTTTAATTGATAAGCATATCTGAATCTCATAAAAGGATTTATTCTGTGAGATGATTAAAATTTGGGGAAGGATGGTCAATATTGTTTCCATTGATGCCTTCTAGATTCATTGTTATTGATATTTTGAGTGGTGTCATATGCTCAGGTACATGGTGTAGTTCAAGACAAGAATGGTAAAACTGTGGCAACTCTTTTTGGAAAATGGGATGAGAGCATGCATTATGTTAATGGAGACTTTTCTGGGAAAGGAAAAGGACTTGAGTCTTCATCAGATGCCCATTTGCTCTGGAAGAGAAGCAAACCCCCGAAATATCCCACGAGATACAACCTAACACGCTTTGCCATTACATTAAATGAACTCACTCCTGGGTTGAAGGTGATTTTCCTGTACACTATGTTTCTCCTGTCAAATTTGGTGTCATATACTTCAACTTTGTGGTATAGAGAAAATTACTTGAAAATGAATAGCTTCCCAAGTGAAACTATCCTCTGGTATAATTCACGGAGGAATCTGGAACTGGGTGTGCTACTCTGAACTACAGCCATCCTACATGTCGAGGAATATGAATTGCTATTCTTTTCTGGCCTCTTTTCCCAAGGCTTTCATCTCTCACGGTATGTAACATAGATTTCAACTGCTGCAGGAAAAGTTGCCACCTACAGATTCTAGACTCAGACCTGACCAAAGATATTTGGAAAATGGGGAGTATGAAATGGCAAACTCGGAGAAGTTACGGCTCGAACAGCGACAACGTCAGGTAAATTATTATGTGTTTGAATTGTTTTCATTGTCAGATCAGCTAGTTATTTTCTAATGCCACACAGTTGCTTGATGGCGTAGTATTATATTCTACCCCGAAAATGTAAACATAGATTTTGTGTATTTGAAGTTCTAAAATGGTGCATAGGCAGGCATATCTTCTAGCATTTCCTCGCTTTCCTTTGTCCCATTCCATATAAAATGCCAAGGCCTTCACTACTATTTCTGTATCAAAACTTCCAATATTCAGGTGGCTATAGTTAGTTTAGTTCTTAGCCCAGAATGAGGAAAGCTAAGCTGTGCTAGTGGAGAGGGAGTTAAATGTCTTGTTTAGAAAGAAAAAATAACAGTGAAGTTGTGATATCCGAATTTGGATGCACCTTATACTATTTTGTTGCTGAGTGGAGGCGCGCATCCTACCTAGCAGGCAGGATGTGATATGCCAAGAAAACACTAAAAAGAGCCTTGTTTAAGTGCTACCATCTCCAACTTAATGTTATATCTGACCCTCCAATGCAGTATCTGTAATATTCAACTCCAACCTAATGTCAACTGCTATTTTGACATATGCTATATTTTCATATTGTAATGAACATGAAAATGAAGCATATTGCATGATTATTTAGTATTACTTTAAAATGACATAGCAAATTGTTAGAGTAAAATGTCATTTTAGCATAAATTCCATGCCAAAATGACATATGGGTTAGTTGGTTGCTCTTAGGATATCTGTTATCAATCATCTGCTTAAACTATTGCATGATCCAAGTTTTGCATATGTTGAAATATGACCTTTTGGGCTTCATCAGAATCCATGACCATGGTCCATGCCCTTCCCAAGCATACCCTATTGTAGGCACCGTTAATTAAGTATTATTATTTCCGTAAGTTAAGTTAAGCACCTTTAATAAACTTTGATGGTTCTAATGAATTGTGTGTGGATGTACATGCAGGCTCGGAAAATGCAAGAGAGTGGATGGAAACCACAGTGGTTCGAGAAGGAGAAAGGAAGCGAGTCGTACCGATACATTGGTGGATACTGGGAGGCCAGGGAACACAGAAATTGGGATTCATGTCCTGATATATTTGGCCACTACGAATCTCCCGATCACTTAGATTAATCTCAATCTCATATAACTTCCATTTTTTCACGCATAGGTGGCAGCTGGTGTGACCATGCCCCTTGTCATGTTTGCATGTAAATTACATGACTCCAAGTCCAAGCATATAAAAGAAAAGAACTAGACATACTTATTTTCTACACTAGTAATGTTCATACAAGTTTTATTTGAATGAAAATGTAATGGCCATTGATTTACAAGTCATATTATGTGTTATTGGTATGGAAGTTGAAGAGATGCAGAATCTGTAGAAGATCATGATTACTATTTTGTTAAAGGTATGTATAGCTATGTGAGAGAGAGAGATTCAAATCTTGTAATGAAATGAAGGAAGGGCACAAAGTGATTTGATTTGATTTGCTCGCAAGATGACGCAAAACGGGATTTTGTAGCCTGACACAAACCACACCTCTAATCTTCTTTATGCGTTGCTGTCATCCCCTCCAATCTAACCGTCCATTCTCATCTCCCACCGTTGAGTGAATGACAGCAAACTTGCCCAACCAAACCAACAAAAGCAGATTGATACAACATGTAACTGCCACGCCCATCGCACGATCCAACTATTTATGTACTCTCTCATTCTATTTTCTCAGTTGTTTCCAACGTTTTTTACTTTCATAATTAAGGGCGGTACAGTTAATTAAGTATTGAGCCTAATAACTTAGTGAATGTATGAAACAAGTTCCTAACATCATGAAATATGATAGCACCTAAAATTTCTAACATGTGTATCTTAATTAAGACAGGCTAATTTCTAGCATGATGGGTTGATAAGCCCAACGGGCTGGAAGGATTTTATTTTTAAAGATTTGTGATTCCTATATTAATTGCAGGTTGGTTGAGGAAGCTGGTTTAAGACAGTATGCAGCAAGATCATGAGGTTTTTCCATTCATATGAGATGGAGGTCGTGGCTCTGCATGATTTTAACTGGTTCGAGTCGATTGGTTTTCAGGGTTATAATAGATGCCTGTTTAAAACACTCTGCAGCGGGATCACGGAGGTAGAAGCCGTGACTCTACATGATGTTAAACGGGTCGAGTTAAACAACCTTGGAGGAATCATTAGCGAAGGGTGTTGCGTACTATCCACAATCGGAACATGTGTTTTTATTTATCTTGCTCGTAATCAAATGACTCACGAATTGGTCAAATTTGTTTTAACTAACGGCAGTCGGGATTATGGTAAGGAGTCTGTCCAACCATCTGTAGCTTCAGTTGTTCAAATTGATGTCAAATGAATTGCTATTTACTTAATAAAATTCGTTTTACCTTAGAAAAAGGCATGCCAAGTTTAAGACAATAAAACAATTTAAACCCACGAATGAAATGTCCAAATATGTGCAATGGAGTGTTGGACTTTTTTGGATGTAAAATGGACGATATGGTAATTAGGCGGTGGTTAGGGTCGGCTCTTCCAGACCCTATTGGTCGGTTGGTCCTCAATCCTCACACCAACACAACACCTCTTCGTCTCCTATCTCTACACCGCCATTTTTCACCTATAATTCGTTATGTTCTTTATTTCATTAGTTCTAATAATTCAGATACCATTAAATATGAGATTATACATAAATGAATCTTATTCAATTCGTGCAGTCTTGACAAACGCGTCATAAAAATTCTCCCATAAACAAGTGTGCAGCTATACATGAAGAATTATGATATGTACTCAACTAAATGGAACCATTCCTTGGAAGTTATTTGCAACTTTATTTAAGATAATTATTTGCCTGCCACACAACATCCAAATCTGTCGTAATCACTTAATTGTGGGAACCTAAACGGCGTCAAAAATTTCATGCACACTTGAAGACGTTAATTTTAAAAATATAAGAACATCTCCAATGGTGCTCCTTATATTTAAAATAATATAAAGAGTGATTTGTATTAGAATTAGGGTAGAGAGCTACTTTTTCTTGTTTAACTCCAACCATGCTCTCTACAATTAAACTATATATATTAATTTAATAATATTGATTACTTTTTAATAATAAAAAGTTGGTAGGAAAGATAATAAGTATGATAAAAAAATTAAAAAAAAACAACATGAGAGAGAATGTGGGGAGCTCCCCACATTTTCACTCTCTCTCTTTACATGTAAGGAGAGATAAAGGAAATGTAGGGAGCTCCCTATTTGAGGGAGTCATATAGGGAGTCCCATTGGAGTACAATTTTTACATTTTCACTCTCTACAATATCTTTTTAGCTATTGTAGGGAGTTACATCGGAGATGTTCTAAGTAAATAAATCCACATACATTGGATTTATCATGAGATCTATATACTTTTTTTTTTCGTTTCAACTGTTTGGTTCTCATTAGACACATAATTGATATAAAATAGATTACGAACTTTCCTTTTGTTTTAGTTTAGTTAACAAACTTTGTTCCTTTTCATTTAGACATTTAGTATTTTAATTTTAGGAAAAATTGCGTAAAATTACGGTAAACTTTATTTTATTTTATTCGCATAAAACTCCAGTTAATTTTATTTTTATGACACACCGTTAGATCTCCGCTAGTTTTATTTTGTGTTAATTATGAAATGACTAAAATGTTATTCCAAATTTTTGAAAATTTTAAAGTGTGTCATTTGGTTTCTTCTCTCTCTTTCTCCAATCTCTTTCTCTGCTCAACTCATCGGCGAAGCCAAAGTGGATGGCGTCGGGACTGACTCCAGCGGAGAGGCTTCTCTACAACTCTCGTGCCGGACTCAATCAATGATGCATAAATTGAAAATAATATTTAGCTAAGAATATTATGTGAAAGTATCATATATAAGATAATAAGAAATATGTAAGTAATCCATGATCAAACCATAAGTCAAAGTTTGCAGTCTGGTCACAAAGGTCATTTTGAGAAAACGAAAAATCTCATAACATTCTTGACTTTGATTTTGATCATCAATCAATCAAACACAACAATGTCCATAATTAGCTATTTATTTACAGAGAATTAATGATCATCAAAAGGCAGAAATATGAATGAAGAATACAACACCAGTCTTAAGAAATGTATTCTCAGTGACCTCTTCTCTAGACAAGCTCAAAGTCTTTCATATATTCACTTTGGTTTCTCTCCTAAATTTATCACAAGCATTCGTTATTCTAATACTTTTTTTGTATTGATTCACTTAATCAAACTTTTTGTGCATTTGATAGTTTTAGTGCTTGCGAATTGCAACAAATGACACGTACTATTTTGTTTTGCAAATTGTACTTTTGATTTGTGTCTCCGCCAGAATCACTCCCGGTCAATCCCCTTGGGCTCCATTTCCAAATGAAAATATATCAAATACCTGGAGACAAGAATTTACTGAGGTTATATGGTGAGTCAGCAAGTGTGATGTGGATGGAGACACATATTGTCGGTAAGCACCGCCACGTGGAGTGCTTGGTTGACGGTTTCCGTTGAAAATCCGGCAGTTATATAATCGTCGAAGGCGACATTTTATTACGTATCCCATAGACAGCTAAGGTAGGGCCCGCTTACATGCCACCTCAGCCTCACCTCCCCTTTCTGAAAGCTATTCTGTAGCTTCAGCCCCTCTAACCTTCTTTTTTTTTTCTAAAACAAAATCATTCAAATAAATTGAATTATTAATTTGCAATAATTGTGAATATTACAAGTATAGTCTATTCAGGCTCGATTTATTAAATATATCAAATATAATTACATTTTTATTGATGATTGTATCAACTGGCACATCTGTAAAAAAATGTATTAAAATACCATACATTACTGTAAAAGTTATTTTTGTTTGAAGTTACTTAATTTGAACTATGGCATTTTTTTAATATTAAATTTATAAAAATATTAATACTTTGGAATTATATGTACTTAAAAACTTTAGATGTAGAGTAACTATGGAGCCTATAATTAAGTTGGTGTAGTAGCAAACTAGCAATGCACAACTGAATTAAATACTATCAAAGAAGTAGCCTAATTAATGGGCAGATAGGCTCACTAAATTAGGCAAGTTTTTATACACTTTTAAGTTTTAACTATCACATAAGTAACTTTCCCACAAATTTCATTAAGCTATGATAAGTGTATAATCATTTTTGATAAATATACACCAAAAACTAAACAAATCAAATCAAGTTTGAGTTTAATTATTTACTTTTTAGCTATAGTTGCATAATCATACTTATTTTAAATATTTCTCATTTTTAAACCGTCGTATAAATGATTATTAATCTTTAATTCCTGAAATAAGAAAAGACAAAGTATTGAGTGTCTGAGACAACCAATGATCAAGGAGTATACGTACTTACATTGAAATTAAAGAAAATAACACTTTAGTACACTGAAGTATCAACTATTTACACTTTAATACACATAACTTTCATTATAGTTTGTAGATTGTTCTATGTTAGATTTTATGTTAAAAAGACAAAATTTTCTTTTAACCCTAACCTATATTTAAGAGTTAATTATTAGTAAAATTAAATAAGGTTTTTAATTAAAAATGTATATTTAAAAAGTATTATATATTTTTCATTAAAAATTAATTAATTAAAAACCCTTAATTATTAAAGAAATTATATAGGGCTATTTTTGTCATTTTTTAAAAAATATTAGCGGAATATTTAAAAGAATTAACCGTCTTTACTAAAGTGAAAAAGTTAAATAATTATGACACCACACAAGATAAAATAAAAGTTAAGTGTACTAAAGTAAAAAATTGATGATAATTAAGTATACAAAAGTATCATCTTCCCATAAATTTAATTACAAATTAAACCCAATCAAATGATAAATAAGCCTCAATGCAATTACAATTAATTTAATTACCAATCACTAATCAGGCACAGTTTAGGTACACAAATAAATGTGCATAGTGCATACTATAACATTCACTTTGAGTCAATAGTTAAGAAGATTTGACAAAACAGTTAAGATTGTGCCAAGAATATATATAGTTGATATACAGACAAGAACATTACATTAGATGATCCTTGTTAGGTTTATAGTTGAAAATGATGTTCCACACAAATCGTAGACTCTCATGTACAATTCCCTAATCAAGGCACATAATCATCATTACGAACCTACTTAGCGATAAAATGAAAAGCCAACATGAAACGTGGCCCACACACACATAGGTCCTCAACAATAGCAAACAAAAGTTAAGTATCATCCAACTCATTTTTATATTTTTAGTAATAATCGATCTTTAGACTTATTTTTGATCAATTATTTGCCTGTATTTATTAAAAGTTTTTGTGTTTGGTGAATTGCAACTGCAAAAAAAATTATTTCATTGAATTTGATAGGACACGAATTTAATTTCTTTATAATTCATATTCCAATTGAATGAAAAATCATGATCTATTGTTTATTTGTGGAGCTATAATTGTAGAATATATTTACCTACCAAGAAATAATTCTCCTAAAATATAAAATGTCAACGAACTATGAATCTATATCTCACAGCTGAAATCTATGGTATATGTTTTTTTATTAATATAACTATAACAACAAAATAATTGACTATTTGATTTTTTATGAGAAGATATAGAAATACATATAAATTAATTTTTGATAGGTAAGGATTTTCTTTGTAAAATAAATAATGTTAAATATTTTGATACATGATATAAACATATTCACGTATAGAAATGAAAAAAGAAATTTTATATGGGATACAAATGACAGTATAGAAAAAGAGTAATCACAAATGACTATTTTACAAAAAAAAGTTGAAATAACTATTGGACGAGTAGTGCTGGATATTCCTAGGTCGTGGTAGAGTCTGATTGCTTGATGGTGGTTCAAGCATGGATGAATTTTCCATGTATTTATCTATTATGGATTCGGTAATCACATGTCATAAATTGTTCTTGAACCACCTTGAAAATTACAAAGATAGGTTTGTTAAGAGGTCGGGAAATGGAGTAGTCCACTTTTTTGCTACATTGTCCTTGTCGGGCTCTGACCGTGAGTTTGGTGTGGAGGATTTTCCCACCTTTCTTGCTGTGGTGTTAAGTTTGGACCTTCTACGTTTATTAGTCTTTGGTTCTAAAATACACGAGGAAAAATAAACAAGAGAAAATGACAAAATAATGTTTTATACTATCACATTATTGTAAGAAGATATTGTATACTTTGTTAATTATAAAAATATGGTATGAATTTTGATTTTTAAGCAAAATGTATACATTTGTATAAAAATGACAAAATTACACTTGAAATTGGGAATTAATATTTTTTTAAATGAATTGAACTGAAAATTTGATTATAAATTTTTTAGTAAAAAGATATTTTTAGAATAATTTAAAAAAAAATAATAATTTCGTCATTTTTATACAAATGTATACATTTTACACAAAAATCAAACTTAGCACATTTTCCTAGAAAAATAAAGAAGAGTGTTAAATAATCTTTTTTTTAAAGAAACGCATATATTTTATTAGGCAACTAACCCGACATCATGCCAGACAACTAAGACAACATTTAGTGGGACAGACAACGCACCACGATCCCAACTATTATTAGTTAAAGCATACCGGGCTAATTCGCGAGCCACAAAATAACAAAAACGACGAGCAAAAGATATAGAAATGTCTACCCCTAAAGTGGATTGAATAAAACAACAATATGAAATGATACCAACAATCCAAACATGTTCATGGCCTGATTCTCACGCCTGATGTGATCAACCACCCTAGAGCAATAAGGTTCTATCACCGCCTCTCTCGAGTTCTTCCTCCATCAAATAATCTTTTAGTTACATAATAATTATATAACAAGCAATGGATTGAAAATATAGAATATAAAGCCTGATAATAATAAAAGAAATTACGTTGTTAGACAAATGATAAATGAGCAAGTTTAGGATGATAATCATAGTTTAATCTTTGAAATGTTTTTCGAAAATAAAACAAAAAAAATCAGACAGAGAGATAGAGAATCGTCAAATACAGGATGTCATTAAACATTAAGCACCATGTCTTGTGCACCAAAACATTGAATTAAAAAATAAAAACCCAGTAATGGCAGCACTGTAATTACATCAATATGCAAGGGCAAACTGAAGGCCAAAACGTGGGTACATATATACCCTCTGCGTAACAGCTTAGGTGATTCCGTCACGTCACGATGAAAACATGTGGAAGATACCGATGAGGGTGGCATGGCTGGGGGTAATATCCGTAATTCGAGCCAGCGAGCGAGGGCATATCTGTCCCCCGACAAAAGTCAGCCGTATTACGCAGCGCTTCGCTGTGTAATTGTAAATACTACTAAATACACGATGGATCGTACCGTAGCAACGTTCCCTAGGCTATGCCGGCTCATCACTTTCTCTTTCTTTCCCTTTTTCCCCTCTATTTACAATTTTGCCACTCGAGTCCTATCTGCGAATTCGTTCCCATTTTATTTCTCCCATTCCAAAACACAAAGCTCTCTCTTAAAGAGAAAGAGAAAGGAAAATAAAATAAAATCCGAAAATCGACTCTTCTTCTCCGGCGAGCTTCACAGAGTCCCAGAGAGGGAGGTTTTCGAAATGCAGGCACGGTGAGGAACGATTGTGTGGAGTCCAAAGATGCGCGATGCGGAACTGTTGTGCGGCGAGTCAAGCGACGTCGTTTGGAGGAAGAGGCCTGACGAGGACAGGCTCTCCGTAGAAGACGCCACCGCCACGGCGGTGGTGGTCGCGAGGAG
>JAYMTP010004395.1:0-15010 GCA_036897365.1 Geranium brycei
TGTTTCAAATCGAGGATAACTAATCAAGCCGAAATGAAACAATCAGAACAAAAGTTCAACAACCAACTGAAATAATCGAAACCAAACAAAAATCCCAATTTCAATTTCAGGTTAACCACTCCATATCAGAGGCATGAAACAATCAAAATACGAACAAAAATCCCAATTTTAATTTCACGTCCACCATTTCATATCACAAGAATGAAAAAATTGAAACCCGAAAAAAAATCTCAATTCCAATTGTTTCACTGGTTCAATTTTAGTCCTCACACATCACACCAATCACACTAATAAAATTAATTATTCCTCATAAGCAAAATTGACAATTTGTTTCATTTGATTTCACGTTCACCAGTACATTTGATGATTAAAATCAATGAATCTCAACAAAAAAAAATTCAGTAATCAAAGTGAAAATTTTACCGATTGGAGGAGGAGGCTCGTTTCTCTGGCGATGCGACTGGATGAAGAAAGGGCCGCTGCCGGAGCCGAAGCGTCGCCGTCTTCAGCACCCGATGTCATCGCCGCCGCCGCCATCTGGTTTGAATCGTCGTCGTCTCGACGGAATCAGAACAAGAGGATGCTGATCATCCTGATCTCAGATCCAAATCTGAATCGACATGTCCTTCGTCGCCGCCGACTGGAGAAGGAGTCGTTGTCGACTGGAGCCGTCGCCTGGACCCGAAGCCGTCTGGAATGAATCGTAGAGGAGAAGAGGCGATTCGAATCCTCACCGTCGCTGTCGTCTGGATCCGGAGTCGTCGTTGTCTGCAGCAGGAGTCGCCATCGTCTGGAGTGGGAGCCACCGTCGTCTGGAGCGGGAGCCGCCGTCAACTGGAGCCGGAGGTCGTTCTGCCTGGAGAGAAGCGGCACTGTAATTGTTTGGGGGACGAAGCATTAGGTTTAGAGGAAACATTATATATATAGGGGCACACTCAGCTAATGTTCAAACGTCCAAACCATGTAGAACCGTCGGATTTGAGAAGCACGTTATCTCAGAGTGCGACACGTGGCAGGGTCCAACATGTTATACAACATTGCACTACGTGTTCTACATGGTTATACAACATTGCACTGCATGTTATATAGTTTTGACGTTTTGACATTTTTTATTGGTTTGTAGCTGATATCTCCTCTATATATATATATATAGAAAGACCACAATACCCTTTTGTATTATTTTAAATTGTTTCATCTACTATTAATTAGAACCGTTGACGAAACAAATATGATGGCTATTAGTCGTTCTAAGATTTGTAGCCCATATATGGTTTGTAGTCGATCTCTTCCCCAATGTTATAACTCTGTTAGTTATTTCTGATTATTTTTTTGATATAAAAAAATTAGTGACCAAAATATCCTCCGGCCACTAGTACTCGCCCATAGTTCTGGCCATTAGAAGCAGTCGATTTCCCCGACCACCCTATCTCGATTTCGCTGGCCACTCGAAGCTCGTCAATTTCGTGAAACCCTCACTGATTTCTTCCAAACCATGGTCGATTTCGACAAAACCTCGTCGATTTCATTAAATCATCGTCAATTTTGACACCCGAGCTCCTCGATTTCACACCAAGCTCATCGATTTTATAATAAGTTAATAACAATGAGACAAAAGTTCTTTTTTGGTGACCTTACAAATTAAATTAGAATTTTGATGACTTAAATGAGACTACAAACTTTTGTAGTGACTTAGGTGAAATTACCCATAATATTTAATTTGTCTGAAAATCAAAAGTTAATGTTCCTCGTCAGTTTTGTCATTTTGTTAGCAACATTTAGTGTATGATCTGAAACTACGGAACTGCATTATTAATAATTCTCCTCTAACTGCTCTTTTTGATGTGTTGCCAATATTGCCATTCCTTGGTTGCTCACATATTTACCAACCTATGTATTATACGCCTCCTCTTTAGGCAATTTGAATTTCATTTTAATTCCAACCATATCATCATGCGTGCATATTAAATGCAAATTAGACTGGTTCTCGGATACTATTGTCGGAGAAATCCAGTCTTTAATTTAGAGGTAAATATGGCAAGAGGCCGAGTTTCAATAAACTCGCACCCGCTCCATTGAACGGTGCCCAGCCCATTCAAAACCCTCCAAGTACAGGTATTTTTAGAAACCCAAGACACAACCTGAAATTAATTAATATAATTAAATTATAATAGCTAGATAGTAAGGAATAAGATTGTAATTATAATATTTAAATTTATTATTGTAAATATTTGGGTGCGGGTCGACTTCAGATTGGGTATAGGTTCACCCGCCCCGCCCAAATAATCCTAGTCGAAAACTCGCACCCGATTTTTTTCGGGTTTCACTCGTTCCGATCAAGGCGAGTGTATCGGGTATTCGCCGGGTTTGGATTTTTTTGCCATCCCTACTTGGATGAACACCCAATAAACTTTATATACACATTAGAGTACATATTTGACCTAAGGGACTAACGTATCATATCTTAAGCTAATGTGTATTAAATTATTCCTTAACTCAATTTTCTGATATATCTTTAGACTTACATGGACCCAACAATTTGAGAATTCTCATAGTCTATCACTTCACATGAGTAAACTTGATTATTTGCTTACACCACGTCATGTTAACATTTGTTTATAAGAACATATGCTACAAATATATGATAACATTATAATATCATCGCTTGTTTGACTAACTAGTTAAGCACTTGAACTTAGATTCAAAGAATCTGAATTCGAGTCTCGTCATACAAATTACAAAAATTCTTATTCTACAAACAAAGTTAACTAAAAAAGATTAAAATAATTATCTTAGACTCATGTCCTTGTGGACTCTATTTGGCTTTGAGTCTTTGACCAAAGAAACAATACACAAAAACATACAAGTATTTGACGACAATGATGGTCGTTGACTTTCTTACATACGAATCTCAGTTGGTTTTAACCTTGTAATATATTTTTGGACAAGCCCATCCTAGACACATTATTAATAATGCTGACATCAATGCATCTGATATAGGATTTATATTTCAACCCATCTTAGCCCTCTGTGGAGTTTACTTATCAAACTTGGTTTTCTGTATCCTATGTTTCGACAAGAACTAGGTGACACTAAAACTCTGCTTTCCTTTCACACCAAAGAAGCTCCCAGAAATTGTAATGACATCAGAAAGTTTTCTCCTTATCTGAGACATATCAATGTGAAAGCAAATTTACATGTATATTCCTTGTTTATGTACATACATTAATTTTCTCATAAAAATGTTTGGTAAGTTTAAATTCATGATTCCACTTCTAAGTTAATAACGGTCTAATTTAACCACCTTTTGCAGCTCAACCCCCAACTCTGATAAAATTCATAATCTGCACCTGCTCTCTGATTTTGCAGTATAGTACCAAAACACGATGAACTAATTTTCATATCATTTTTGTTCCTGATTTCAAAAGGGTTGTTTCCAAAACACACCCAAACTGATAGTAATAAAATAAAAGTTACGGAAACGTTTCGGGGACGTTTCAAATAGCTGCACCAACTGTTTTTACCTGCTTTAGACTATGCGTGTTGCTAATATCAAAATTTTACTAGAAGACCGTCAATTATGTGCTTTGTGCAAGTCCAATCTGTGACATAAATGCAGAGAAAATTAAACCAAGTAAGGATGGCAAAATATCCTGTCCTCGGCGTGATCTCCGCCCTAATCGGGCGGAGATTTTTTGGGGCAAGCAAGGACATGATGGAGAATCTCCATGACCAGGCGGGGTGAGGCAAGATATCCCAGCTCGTCTCCGATATATTAAAAAATATGTTTAATTAAAATTAAAAATTTAAATGCATATTTAATGAAAAATAATATTTTTAACACTATCTCGTGGGGTTGTTCATAGTTTGCTTTGAGTTGGTTTGGTTATTCGGTTTTCAAAAAATAAAAACCAAAATCGAATAGATGGAATTCAATTCGGTTCGATTTTGAGCATGTTAGTTTTCGATTCGATTTGGTTTATTATGAACTGAATTTCATGAAATCTTCATATTTTAGACCATGATTAGGTTTTCTGAATTTCAGTTTTATGACTTATTATTTATTATCAGTTTTCATAAGGATTTTTTTAACCGAATTCACATTTTAGGCTGATTTTGACTTATTATTTGACTTGTTTTTGTTGGTCCAATATTTTAACCCCAATTAATGAGTATCGATAACTAAAAATGAGCAAAATGGTCAAATCAATAGGTTTTCAGTTCAACTCAATTTTTTGCCAATTCTCATTTTATATAAGAAAACTGAATCGATGAAGTTTCGGTTCGATTCAATTTTAAACCGAACGAATTCAATTCTTTTCAGTTCGGTTATTTTCAAGTCGGTTTGTTTTGGTTGGTTCAGTATTTTTGGGCAACCTTACTATTTTGGGTCGGGGATAGAGAAACTAAAGAATAAGTAGAGATGGGAGCGCAAGAAAACCGTCCACGTTGCGATCCTTGAAACTAAGAGACGAGCCATTAATTAGTGAAAAATGAAAATTACATGAAATATGTGTCATTTTCTACAATGTGTACAACATGAAATAATCGCTTGAATGCACATCTTATGAATATATATTCCCATGTAAAAGAAGGTACAAGAATAGCGAAAACCTATCGATTCGTGATTAGTACTCTTACTTAGTGCCTCTGTTGGTGTTGAATGTTGATAAGTTTATAGTAGGCTCCATTCTTGTTCTCTACGAGGGTTTCATGTGTCCCTTGCTCTATGATCTTCCCGTCCTGCAGCACCGATATTTGGTCTGCATTTTTGATCGTCGAGAGCCTATGCGCCACGATCAACGATGTCCTGTTCTTCATCAATCTGTCCAATGCTTGTTGCACCACTCGCTCGGATTCAATGTCTAGAGCGCTGGTTGCTTCGTCGAGTAACAGTATTTCGGGGTTCTTGAGGACTGCTCTTGCAATGGCTATTCTTTGCCTCTGCCCTCCGGACAGCTGCACTCCTCTTTCTCCTACTTTCGTCGAGTAGCCCTCGGGGAGCGAGCTGATGAAGCTGTGAGCGTTTGAGACCTTTGCTGCTTCGATAACCTCGGACTCTGATGCTCCTTCTCTCCCGTAGAGGATGTTTTCGTAGATTGATGTCCCGAAAAGGGCCGGTTCTTGCTGCACTAGGCCAATGTGCTTCCTCAATGACTTTATCTTCAGTTTCCTGATGTCCTTGCCTGTAAACAACATTGTAATTGTCATAAGGAGAATGATAAATATGCGGAATAAACAGAATTTGAAATAAAACAATTAAAAAACAACATCAGATTTACGATTCACTAACAATATGTAACAGACAAGCGAAAGAGACTGACCATCAACCATAACTTTGCCAGCCGATGGATCATAGAAGCGAAGAATGAGAGAAAGGACAGAGCTTTTGCCGGAGCCACTCTGACCCACAAGCGCCATGCTCTTCCCCGAACGAACCTTCAAATCAAAGTCCTTGAAGATGACAACATCAGGCCGAGAAGGGTAGCTAAAATGGACACCTCTCAGCTCAATCATCCCATCAACTGTCGTCAGCTCCTCGCCAACATCTCCTACAACTTCGGTCTTTCTGTCCATAACCTCAAACACTGATGCAACCATTTGGTTCCCTTTCAAAAGGTCCGGAGCCATAGCCAATGTCTCCCCCATGGCTAGCGCCGTCACTATCAGAACCATGAACGACTTCATCACCGATTTGAAGCTTGCAAGCTCCTTCCCCATCAGAACAGAACCATACCTTCAAACAACATCAACAAAAAAAGATAATGAAAACCCATGATTTTATAATAATAATAATGATGATGATGAGATATATATAACTTCTTGCTGATTTCTTGATTTTCCTATCTACCTCATTACCTTATCCATACAATTATATTAAGCTGAGAATATTTGTTTGTTTGAACATATGTAATTTTATAAAAATCATCTTTCTTCAAATAATGGTAAATGTCAGCAAAAAAATGTATTAAAACCCGATCAGTACGGATTCAATCTTGATTCAAGGCATATTCTGACAATGTGAAGAGTTAGGAAAGGACTAACCATAAGGCAAGGCCATAAGACGAGAAGATGAAAAACTGTGAAATGCCATAGAAAATGCCAGCAATCTGTCCGCGAGTAAACGAGCGCTTGGAAGGCTCAACGAGCTCGCAGGCGTAAAGATCGAGCACCTTCTCTTCTGCGCAAAATGCTGCAATCGTGCGGATGTTACTCACAGCCTCTCCGGCCATCATGTTTGCTTTTAAATAAGCCTTGCTCAAGTTTCCACCATACCCTTGCATGAACAGTTTCTGAAAACAAACAAACCATACATGAGCTGCAAGAACTCAAATTGTGTATCAACTAATTATATGACAAAACACGAAACCTCGCTGATATGGCCACTGATGATCAAAGGGTATGCAGCCAACACAACAAGCGTGATCCTCCAGTTCAAGATGAAGGCAATGATGAACGACGTCACAACCAATCCCACGTTCTGCAAAAGGATCGTCGCGCGATCAACTACAACTGTCTTGAGCAATGTTGCATCGCTCTCCAATCGCGACGACAGCATAGAGCTCGTGTTATTGGTGTCGTCAAACCAAGCAATCTCGTTTCTGAGAATAGAGGAGAACATCTTCTCGCGCACGCGAAGAGTGAGCCTCTCCCCCATGATCCCGAAACAGGTGTGAGCAAGGCCATTGACGAAGACAGCAATCACGGAAGCGCCAGCAAAGAGCAGAGCAATCTTCTTGACCTCGCGGCGAGTGGTGTCCCAATCCATGTAATAAGACACGAGAGCTTGAGAGACACCGAGTGCGAAGAGTGGCATCATCGCTCCTGCAAAGAAGGCGCCAATGGTGCCAAACAGGCCGTACATCCAGTCAGGCCCCACCATTGCATACATTCTTTTTGCGGAGACAGGAGTAGGTTTTATGTCCGCTCCATCGCCCCCGTAACGGCTAACTGATTCCTTCTCGGACCTGAAACTCGCTCCGAAGCTTGTTGTTGTCCGAGACAGCTCTCTTGAGAACTTCATGCTACATGACAATCACAAAAATGTTAGAAGTCTAGGTCCCACATCAAGTATGAAATTCATACACGTAAGATCTGGCATGTTAGTGTTTTTGGTCTAAATAAGCTTCAATTTCTCTAACAAGTGGTATTAGAGCCTCAAATAAAAACTATGGAATTCCTTAACAGGTGCACCTTCTAGGTAAGCTTAAACTTGAGTAAGATTCGGTATCTCTAACAAGTAGTATTAGCCCTCTGAAGTCATGGTGTGTCGAGCTAGTTGGACCAATAAGATCACATAACCTTGAGGTGATCAAGTCAAAATTGACAGATAGGCCGTGTGTGAGTGTGTAAGGCGCTTTGAACTTAGGAACTAAATCTTATTTAGGAGGATCATACAACAATGAAGCATATGTACACACATTGAAGCTCATTGACACAAAAAATAATCTATCATATATGGGGTATAACGATTAACCTGTAATAGTATATGAGCTACCTTAGTTGGTACTCCTAGACAAGCTTAAACTTGAGTAGGAACTGGTCTCTCTAACAACTGATATTAAGCCATCAGAGTTGATGGTAGATCGAGCTAGTTGAATCAGTAAGATGATATAACTATAAGGTGATCTAGCCAGGATTTGCAGATGCCATAAGATGATCAAGCCATGATTGATAAATGGGCTAGCGAGTTAGTGCACAAGACATTTAGCTTGGGAACCGGACCTTACAGAGAAAAGGCACACAACACTAAAGGTTGTATACACATTATCTATCATATCTTGAAATCAAGGTACTTGAATATTGTAATTATACTTTGGGTTCACATACAAAATTGAATGGCACAGAAATGCATATTAGTAAGTACCTCAATGGCCTTCCCATGGAAGGGTAGCGCTGCAAAGGAGCGGCCTCTTGGAGGTGGACAAGAGATGTATAGGCGCTATGAGGATTGGAGATGAGCTCATCATGGCTCCCTGTTTCCACAATCTTCCCTTGGTGAACAACTGCTATGATGTCAGCATTTCTGATGGTGGAGAGGCGGTGAGCCACAACTATTGTTGTCCTTCCCACCATGACGCGGTCAAGCGCCTCTTGCACACTCTTCTCTGACTCAGCATCAAGGGCACTTGTAGCTTCATCCAACAACAGAACTGATGGATTCTTCACTATAGCTCGGGATATGGCTATTCTTTGCTTCTGTCCCCCGGATAATTGTATCCCCCTCTCCCCAACCTGAACATTCCAACATTAGGCACTGCTACGAAGAGAAAGATCCAAGTGCAGAAATAAACAAATAACAATCACAAGAACACCAGATTTATATGGTGCACTGGTAATATGTTAATTTCACATATAGCCATAGGAGACAATGTTCTAAAAAACACTAGGCATTAATCAGGCGGAGAGAGTTATCTAGGTACTAATCGGAGATTAGTCATGAATTAATTAAGGATTAACATAAGACTAATCAGAGACTATTTGCGGATTTTTAGAACAACTATCACAGGTCATGTATGTTTCTTCGTACCCTAACTCGTTGACCGGTCAGTGATACCAACGGGGTCACTTTGCGCCCCCAAACCCCCAGACAATAGACATAGACCCTTAACCCCAATCGCAGCAATTTCAACTTTAATTCAAGACATATTTCAGACACTCAAGAACAATAAGTTAGTACTCAATTATGGCACATAGAGTTTGAATGAATGAATACCTGAGTCTCAAATCTTTCAGGGAGGTTGTTGATGAAGGAGAAGGCTTCAGAGAGCTTGGCAGCACGAGAGAGTTCTTCGAGAGTGGCATCATCTTTGCCATAGAGAATATTCTCTCTGATGGTGGTGGCGAAAAGGGCAGGCTCTTGATTCACTAGCCCAATTTGCTGCCTCAGCCATTTGAGGTCAAGCATCCTGATGTCATGTCCATCGAGAAGAATCTCACCCGAGAGAGGCTCATAGAATCGTTCGATCAAAGACACGACCGTGCTCTTTCCTGACCCACTCCCTCCCACGAGGGCCACAATCTTCCCTGAGGGGATGTTGAGGTTGAGGCTGTTGAAAATGATCACATCAGGCCGAGATGGGTAGCTAAAACAGACATCCTTGAACTGGATAATGCCTTGGAGGTTGTCCAGCTTCCTGCCGGTTATGGAGCTGCTTTTGTTCAACGTGTTCCTCTCTATCATCTCGAATATGGGATATGCTGCTGCTTTTGCTCGGACAAACGCTGAGATGTCCGGTGCTGACTGTCCTAATGACCTGAAATAAACACTAGAGGGTCAGTTTTTTTTCAATTATCCAATGAATATATGAGATGATTGTGGAAGAACTTACAGGCCAGCAATGACAACGTTGAGCATGGTGGTGAAAGAATCAGCACCATTGGCAATGTTCTTGTGAACAATGATGCTAGTGAACCAAACCAGCAATGCCCAAGAAAGGAAGAGGGTACAGTGCAATGACCCCAATCCAAGACCCCTTGCAAGTCCTGCCTTCTTCCCGTACTCAAACGTGTTCACCAGAGCTTCTCTGTACGATCTCACCGCCCTTTCTTCGCCCGCGAAGGCCTGCACTGTCCTCACATTCCCAATCACCTCTTCAGCAATCTCACCAGCCTTGACATAGGATTTTCGGACACGAGCAATGAGGCCAGTTGCAACAAAGGCGTAGACGCCCCCAGCAAGTGCTATTAAGGGGACTATAGAGAGTGTCACAAGACTTATCTGCCATACCCTCCAAAATCCTATTATGAATCCTACCACAAATCGACTTATGTAGTGCAAGAAATTCCCCACCTGCATCACATTCAAACAATACCAACATTTACACTAGAGGACAATAATTCTCATTGGGAGAGAATCCAAAATACAGAATCACCAAATGTATCTAGCTGAGAAGCTTTTGTTGGCTTCATCAATAAAATTTCTTATCATTGAGCAAAAAAAAATCAAATAGTTCGACTACATTATAACATGTAATATGCAGGGGTGTTTACGGGTGGGTTTGGTATTCGCCTACGTCAAAGTCCCACCCACCCATATATACACAGGTTGGTCAGTTTGGATTCATGACCTACCCATCGGATGCGATTATATGAAATTTGGGGTCTACATATATTATTGCGGGTGACCTGTGAGTGTCACCTCTTCATCCACACTACACCAATTATATTGCGGGTAAAATGATTTTTGACCTGCAATTCACCTATTAACCCGTGGGTGACTGGCTGGATGGGTGAGTCGGGTTACGGGTAAATGTTGCACACCCCTAGTTTCATGGAGCAAAACCCTAAAACCCCAAAGAAAAAAAACATAAGACACCAAAATTGAACATAAGAATTAACAAACCTTCTCAGAGAGAGCATCTTGAACAACAATGATGTCACTGGTTATGGCAGCAATGACCTCTCCAGTAGAAGCCTCAGTGTCAAAGAGACTGATGTCCTGATTCAGCATAGCCCTCAGATAAGCCATCCTCATCTTCGCCGCCTGCCTCTCCCCTGTATGCATCCAACACCCAACCTCTGCATACACATACATACCAATAACTCATTTCTCAATCTTAAAACCCTCACAATTAATCAAGTACAAGTACAAGTAGTAAGTGTTATATATGTACCTGTCCATGATGAAAATAGTATAACCACACTTAGATACACAAAATCCAATGAGTACTGCAACAGGTTAATGACAACAAAAAACATCATTAGCTTATGATGATCAATGAAACAGTTGATATAGAAGAATATGAAATAGAATAATTTAGAGAACCTTGGCAACTTTGTGGGAGGCTTGAGCAGGGAAGAGATAGGCAAGGCCAATGATGTTGATGAGCTTGCCAAAGAATATAAAGAATACGGGAACGGAAGCGCCATGGATGCAAGCTCCAATGGAGCCTATTGTCATCAGGACACAGTCGTAAAAATCTGCAAATGAAAATAGCTTCAGAAATGAGACTTTCTGTGCCTTAATCTTCTTCTTTGGGGTTGTGTCCTCCATGGTTCCTTTGTGGATGCCATTGATGGATATTGGAGCTTCATGGTCTTGCTGTTTCATTTTCTTGGCCGCAAAAAATTTATGTTGGGGTAGAAACAGAGAGAATTAGGGGAATGTGAAAGAAGAAGATGATGAATATTAAAGAGGGAGTGAGGAGTTAGATGAGAAGGTATTTATTGCTATATCTGTATGGTTGAAAGTTTGGAATTTTTATTTAGTAACTAGTTGTAGTTTTCAAGCAATACAAGGTGATGAGTGTGCATGAACTCTTCGGTAGTCGGCGCAGATTTTTCTTCGTCTCTCTCCACGAGGTTCGAACTCACGACTTCTTCACTGAGAATGTGAAGCTGAATCTTTAAATTGATAAAATTTCATAACCCCGAACCATCTATTGTCTTCATTTTTTTGCGGTTTACAATTATTTAGTTTTTTAGACGGATTGCATTTTGAACCAGCCCACCCTAAAAAGTTGGGTTATTTTTATCTCAATATGAAGTTAAAATAGGAATTTAATTTTAAAAGTTTTAGTTACTATAAGTCAAAAGCTAGGAAATATATATCGAACTTGTCTCACAAAGGTTACTAGAGTCTCGAACTAATTTAAGGTCTTTATAAATGTAACGTTAAGTTCAATCCGAGTCAATTTGTTTGTAACTCAACTCCTGATCGATAACTTTCAGATTTCTAAAATTATGTACTGAAATGTAACTCGTGATCTAAAATACATATATTATGACTAGACCGGTTAATCACTCGAATCAAATGTGTTTGTCCCTGTAAATTAGCAATGCAGGGAATGTAACATTCAATTAGCAGAGACAAAATTAGATTACAGATCAGTGGTTCGGATTATGATCTTAAAAAACAAGATGGCACATCTTCATGAGTCAACTCTTGATTTAGTATATTGAATTTCTAATGTGCAGCACTATCTGAGGGACAGTTGGAACTGTTTCTTTTTCTTCTCTTAATGATGATATTTTTTATGAGTTTTCTTTTCTCTCATTTTTTACTTCATTTTGTTGACTTTGAAGGATTTCATAAGATAGTGATGACTGTCCAGAAATTAAATTGCATAGAGATTGAGTTGTTGTGTGTGGATCTGCCTCTGCCTTTTTTTTACAATTAATTTCATCTACCTTATTAATTACTACTGCCCATTGTTTGAATTTTAATTTTATTATTTGACATGCATTATTTCAGAAGAAATATATTTTTCAAATAATACAAATGTCTAGAAAACAGAACCATGCATTGGACATTCCAAAAATCTCATATTGATTAATAGATGTACTTAATTTATGCAGACAATCAATCATGACTAAATTATTTTCTTATTAATAATTTTTCTTATATGCAGATAATAATTAAACCGTCAATACTATTGAGATAACGAGCTATATAAAAAAAAATTCAATCCTAAAATTCTAATTGAATAGAGGAGAACCAACATATTTACACCTTTAATTGCAGTATAATTAGTTCACATAAACCATAGAGTAAATGATTTTTTTATTAAACTATAAATGTTTTCCAATGTCTTTACGCGTACCTTAAGATTGTTCTCAATCATTTAAATTGCATATATCTCCACGTCAATTTGGTATTTTCGAGATAGATATTGATCCTAATATTTATTTGAATCCGAGTGAGAAATAATACAACTTTTATCCAAAATTTAACTTATATGTGGTGACTAGAAAGAACGGCAATGACCTCATAAATGTTGGTATGGGTAAATTGGGGTTGATATAGAAACCATTTGGCGTCATTGATGTGGCCAAAACTCTGTGCTCGTACGACTAAACTAAACAAAACTAGTCAGCTCATTCATCAATTGCTGCAAGTTACTGGACATCAACTTGAGAAGCAATGACATGTATTTTTGGAAAAAATATAAAAATGAATAAAAAAATTAAAAAATATTTCCGGCTTGCCTGACTAATCTCAAATAATTTCTCTAAAATTTTTACTTAAACATTTAATTTGATTTATTTTCAATTAGTTCTTAAAAAGTCTTTTTCGATTGACTAATGTCTACAGTTTTTTATAACATTGCTACTAAAGCATGACAACAATATTTATTCAACTTATATTTATTTGGCATTTAAATTTATGGATTATTATATGTGACATTAATTCTTCTTAGGTTAATGTAATACAATTAGTGCCCGGATACCTATAAATTCCTCGATGCTTGTTTGAGTTTGGTTTGAAAAATAATTTTTGAATTCGATTCAACTTGATAAATTTTTTTTCTATTTGTTATTAAGTTATAAAAATATTTTCAGAATCTTAAATAAATATCTATAACTAATTAAATATAAACCATTCGTTTGTGAGTTTATTAAGTATTAAAATGTTAAACTTTGAAGGTTTATTCAACCAACTTTGTAGAGAATTTATTGAAAGAGATGATGTTTACCTTAATAGTTCGCTTTCTTTGAAAAAATAGGTAGAAATGTGAGTGTGTTTAAAAGAGAATAATGCATGTCCTAATCTCAAGGGAATAGTTATCAAGTAACATTTATTAAGAGTAGATAAGAATAATTATTGTGTTTGGTAGGCAGTACGAGGAAATCAAGATCGTTGTTAGTTGACGGCCAGAATGGCACGTCACTCAAAACTTCAACGATAAAAATGTATAAATGCTTTTTCGAAACTCAAAACTTCATTAAAGCCAAGACACAACCAGATACAAGGACTACATCAAACGTTGGTAGGACAACTGGCACGTAGATTTATTGATAAAAGTAAAAATAATAAGACTACTAATTCTATAAACGAAATTAACCGAAAAAAACAGAAATAAATAAAGTAAAATAACGCAATCAAGCAGAGCTCCTCTCACTTTATTGCTCGTGAACCACCAACACTGAATCACATGCACAACACTTTGATAATCTGACACAATAATGACATTATCTAAACCCAATCCGATAGCCCATCGAATGGCTTCTTGCAGACTCACGGCCTCCACCTTGGACGTATTGAGACTCCCTGCAAATCACTTACTTGAACCACCCCTAAAACCATTCCACGTGCAACACCAAAATGCTTCTGTAAGCCCCACGTCCTCAACCTCAGCTGGCTGGAGAAGCCCCATGAACCTTTTACAACAAGCACCTAGCAAACCCTCCTTATATTCCAGAGATACAAGTTGAACCCCCACAATTGTCTGACCAGTGATGTGGGTCCGTTTGGTGCCTAGATCGACATCTCTGTACCCACATTTAGTACTGAATTTCCCTCGTTATGTGGCTATTTAGAGTCGTTTGTATCACTTTACGCCCTCGGGTATGTTTGGTGCAATTGTGCAGGAAACAAATGAAAATGGAGCAAAATGGACCAGAATCGCATCAGAATTTCTTAGAGAGTACAACTTTCTCGTACTTAAGCCGATGTGATCCAAAGTTATATCAAATTGAAGATAACTGGTTGATAAACAGATCTCTAAAAGGAAGTTTTCTCTAATTCTCATGGAAAGAAGCTCAAAACTGCAATCTAAGGCAGCATCAAAATAGATCTTGGGATTACAGAGCAATATACTTGCGAGCGCCATAACTCTCACCTCTGAAGTCCAAATCGAGCAAACGATATATCTAAATTGAAGAGAACGGAAAGAGCTACATTTCTCGTGAAGGAAATTTTTGCATTAGAGGTCAAAATATATGTTGATCGACGCAAATATGTGTCGATCGACACATCCCGAACTTCAAAAGTTCCAAAAACTTGCGTCGACGAGGTGGCGAAGAGGTGTCGATCGACACGCCCTATGTGTCGATCGACACATATGTCAAAAATTTAGATTTTCGACAATTACAAAAGCCAAGTCGACCTAATTGGAGAGGGGTCCGAGTTTTTGAAGGAAAAACGTTTCAGAGCAGTTCCAGAGAATTCTCAGTGCCCAAGCTCTCCCTTGGAGGGCATCTTTGGTGCTCCAAGAGAGGGGTTCCATCACCATCGACCATAGGGAGCAACAAGGAAACAGGGATTCATCACGAGCAACGGTTGAAGATC
>JAYMTP010004396.1:0-15010 GCA_036897365.1 Geranium brycei
AGCCCAAATCTTGATATAATTTGACGATAAAAAAAATTAACCCGAGATTACACCGGACAGCCGAAGCTACAAATGGTGGGACAAACCCCGCACCATAATCCCAACCACTGTTAGTTAAAGCATACATGACTGAATTATGAGCTACAAAATTACACGAAAGGCTTTCTAAAAACCTCTTTGACTGTATTGTTATTGGCTAATGAATTCATTTGTTGTAGTGACAAAACAAATGTCCACACTTTTTAAGGCTCGAACAATATTAGAAAAAAAACAGAAACCCATTACTACTGTGCAATAGGAACAAAAATTAAGGGAAAATATTAGTTTATACCTAATATTAGTCGGTTTCCACATGAATATATTTAACTATAATTTTGGTTTTTATGATACCCTAATTATATTCAGCTACATTCCATTAAAATTTTAGAATATTTCATTAATATTTTCATAAAATTACCTCTCATCAAAATCAGAAAAAATCAAATATTAATTTAATCTGAAATGAAAATTTAAAGGCAAAATTTTCTTTTCACAAACCAAAAATAATATGTTGAATTGCGATCGAGATCTGGGGTCTGGGCTTCGGCGAGGTAAGATCGAGATATGTGCTATGGCGAGGGAAATGGGTCGCCGAGGGAACGGAGGGAGAGTTGGGCTCCGACGAGGGAAATCGTCGTGACATCAACGATTTTTGGATCTTCGAGAAGCTCGTTTCTAGATCTTTGAGTTCTTCGGCGTCGACATCTATTTCTTCGACCAAGCGTAGGATTGCTTTCTCGCCGATGAAAGAACTGGTAAAAGCCTAGGTTGAAGATGGTATGATTTGGGTTAGGTTAGAGGTTAGGAATATGTTAAGGATTATATGAAATTTTGGAAGTTACTCAAGAGCAAATTTGTTTTTTTTTTCAAAATAAAGTTTTACAGATTTTGACGGAATGTAGTAAAGTAAAAAAGTAATAATTAGAGTAGCACAAAAATGTAAAATATAATTAGGTATAATCCTGTGAAACCCGACTATACATAGGTATAGTGATGCGGGTACATTGACATTGGGTATTGCATGTACTTTTGTCTGCGCTTTTTAACCCCTCAATATGTTTATATTCTATGTTTTTACCACACAATGTTTTCATGAGTATTTTGGATTTATTTTCTAGGTTTGAGGGAAGAAAGTTGAGAAATGGAGCCAAGCCAAAACGTCCGGACTCCGTTTGACGCAAATTTTTCGTCCAGACTCTATTTTGGGCCCATAAATTATAAAAAAATGACTGAATTTGAAGACCTCCAAATTTGAAGGAGTCGAGTCTCTGTTCTACCCCGTGTCCTTAGGAAACAACCCCGTGTATGACTCGTGGCCCAAAAATACAAAATTTTCAAATTTATGTCCTGCCCTGCGGCTTGTGTACTGAATTTTTGGTAGTGTTTAAATATGTAACTCTAAACTATAAACGCGTCTATCTCTTGATTTACCACCTCCTCTATCTCGAAAACACCTATATCTTGGTTCTGCCTTTAGAAGGTTTTAGGAGCTCATCCAGTTTCGTTTCATCATCAAGGAAGCTAAGAAGCAAGTGAAAATATTGAACTATTGAAGGCAAGATTTATGAGATTTTGTCATTTTTTGTGTTGGGTTTTGTATTTCTTGAATTTATCTTACAATTTTTATGGATTCATGGGGTTTAACTTCCATAACCAATATGGATACTAGTATGAAACTCATATTCACTTTTGAATCTTAATTGAGATATTATTCAAGCTGTGTTAGTTATTGTGGATTGTTTATTTATTTTTAACATATTCTTGATTGATCTTCTTGAATTTAACATGGCTTTAAAAAGACACTTTGAGAGAATATTGTCTTTTGGGGGCTTAAAGAAACCTTAGAAGTTTCGGGTTAGGCAAAAACCCTCTCTCCAAGCTTCTAATATTAAGATAGTCATTTTAATGCCTTAGTTATTGGTAAGGCTTAGAGGTAAACCAATAATTTGGGATTGAGTCAATTTCAATATCCATAGGTGAAATTCGATGAATTAAGACTTAAGGTAACAACTTAGCTTAATTTGTTGAATTATATATTTTTGATGTGAATTTGAGTTGGAATATAGTATTAGTTACTCTACTTTCCTTCATGTATCCCCTTTAGTTTAATGTATTTAATCATTTATATTTTTAATTTCGTTGTCTTATTGTCAAAAAAACCTCAAAATTTAGCATTTAATTATTTTTACACAAAAGAGAACACGAATTAGTTAAATACTAGACACTAATTTGGTCTCTATGAAAATTGACCCGAATATTTATTAGTTTTATTACTTGTTGACCGAGTGCACTTGCACGAGGCGGGGATGCATCGAGTGGTGCACTTATGTTTTTTCCCACCATACAGTAAAGTGACATTTTTCTTAAAATTAATCTTAAAGCTAATAACTCAAAACACGAGTTTGAATATTAAAGTACATGTAAAATTTTACTGTTATCCGTTTCTCTTGTGCAAAATTTTGGAAAAAGTTCACTCACTTCCAATTAATAGTTAATTGAGTTCTTAAGAAGTCAAATATTTAATTCATGAAATTTTAATACATGTTAATGGCATTTATACTAAAATTCATAATCGAGATATAAAATAAATGGACAAATTGATCACTTATCATGACCTATATGCAAATGACACTTGCTAGAGTATAAAAATGCATCAAGATAGATTAGTTGAGTATTCTCTAATAATACTTACTATCCATTTATAATCTTAGTCAAGATTAAGATTGCCTTCTACATATTATTAGAGAAAATCTTAGAAGACTACACCTAAAATTATAAATAATCCATCAAGAATTACATGTTGAATATATATATGTGTGTGGTCACGTTTTATTATTTGTTTGCTGGATTTGATTGTTACGAGCTTTGTTAAAAATTAAGGGAAATAACTAAATTTATAGAAACTTTGAATGTTGAAATTTTTGGGTGACAAAATGCTTCAGATGTTGGAATTGAACCCTGAAATTTTCAAATCTCAAAAAGTTGTATTTCTTCCTATTTCCACCATGGAAACGATCACACCGTCACAACACAAAACCGACAAGAAAAAGGAAAATTATTATCCATTTAATTTTCAAATTCATTTAATCAAATTATACATGACTTAAAAATAAATTCATATTTATGGTTGTTTTTCATAAAAAAAAAGTACATCATCGACATGGCTTAAACTCGTACCAACCGACCCATAATACAAATGGGCCTTAACTTAATGTCGCACCACATGCATGAATCACCAATCCAAGTTTCATCCAATTAATTCCTGAAAAGACTTGATCAAAATTTATGACGAAATATAACTTTGTTGGAATTCCTAAATTAAGTGTCATTTCATTTTCATTTTGTATAAAGATTTAATTTCTTCATTTAATTTTCTTATTATTATAATCTATTTTAAAGGATGCATTTTAGTAAGAACTAATAGATGTGTGAAAACTGTGAGAACCAACGTAGAAGTGTCATGTGACAAGAAGACGAGTATTTTTTTACACCCTATAAGTGAACCATGTCGGGGAGTACTGGTTTAACAAAAGTTTGGAAGATAAAAAAATTGTTTTAGATATGCCACGTCAGCGCTGAAGTCAGCATGCCTACCAGCACAGTACCGCGTTAGCACACGCGCACCACGTATCATGCTCTCAGCGGTTCGTAGGGTTGGTCTGATTCGCACCAAATCACACATTTGTAGTTTCATTTTATCACTCAAGTTTGTAAAAATTAGATCATAAAAGAATATTAATCATATTTTATATCTAATTAATTAGTAGATGGACGTGAAATCAAGAAATTTATTTGAAATACCTATTTTAATAAAACTATATTTATTTTGATAATTAGTCAAGATACATATAACCGACATAATCGCTAGTTTTCAATGATCTCTATTGAGCTATATATATATATCATATGACCATTTAGTATTGAAGAAGTCAATATGTTATATGTACATTGGTTCAAACAATCATAATTTCCACAACGAAAATCTCCGAGTGATAGTGATCTTGTAGACTAATGGATGGAATATTTGTCTTTTTGTTTATTTAGTATACGAATGATACCGTTTTATTTGAATTATTTTGATAGAATTTGACGAATAATAGTCATTTTATTCTATTTTTTCACTATGAAAGAAAAAACGATCAAGTGATCCAAAACATTTTTTGGACATTTGTACAATAGGTTAAAATCACTATATTTTTGTTATTGAGGCCAATTGTAAAACATTTAAATTATAAAATTTGATTATTCTCATGCACTAAGATTATCCTTCAAGGACATATTTATACACGGAAAAAGTGAGCTTGTAAGTGTCACTTAATTGAAAAAGTTGTCTAAAAGGTATCTTAATTTTGAAAATTATAGTTTTTTTCTGGAAAATTAATATTTGGATATAGATTAAGTTGACTACTTTCTATCCATTTGTTTATCTATAGTCATTATATTTTTAGCATCACCGCTAAATCAACCCTCACTCGCAACCGAACTCAATCCAAATCAAGGTATGTTTTCTAAAACTTTCATTTTCATCTTTGATTCACTTTTTCATTGAATTGCCGAGTAATATATCAATCTAATGTCATCTCGAAACAATCTAACGACATTCGAATAGAACTCTTTGTACTTGAACGTCCAATAAGACTTCTGCTGTGTACTTCATGTGAGGGTCTATATTTATTATTCTGTGCCACAAGAACCTTGTCCTCCAACAAAATCGCATATGGTGGCCTTTCTTGTATTTCTAGATGATGGCAGGACACATTCTTTAGATCAACGTCCAATTGGCTTTCGAATGGTATATCAAATGTATTGGGTTGACATCATATGGAACAATATCGAAACTTTCATTAAAATGACTTGGATGTGATATCCTTCTGCTTTGTTGAGATAGAAAAAACACAAACATCAGATGTGATCGAATTGTATAAGACCACTCAATATGTAAACTGTAAAAGAATGAAAAAATGTAATAATCGAATACCACTTTCATCATCGCGTATGAAAAAAATGAATCACATATATAAACAAAAGTTTAAAGCAAATCTCAATTTAAATTAAACCTTCAATGAGAGTGGATATGCAAGAGTTTTGAATGTGAATAAATACTGTAGCAAGACTAACTGTACGTCAATGATGATAATAATGCGATAGAGTCAACTCCATAAAAGAAAATTGTGGATTTATGTATGAGTACGATGAATTTCTCTGACCGACTTCCATATAAATTTGAATCATATGAATTACAAGTCAACTAGTAAACCAAAAGTGTTTTTGTTTGCCACTAATTTTTGTTCCTTTCCTATCCCCATACTGTATAGTTCGGACATTTCATCCCGAGTAGTCAACAACACAACCCCTACATTAATCTTCGAACATACGAGACACGAGAATTAAGGCACCATAAGTGACCAACCTCGTGATTTAATATTCATCACTCACCGCTTATTATCTATATCCACGAAAGTACCAAGTAGCAATACTTTATGGACCGACCATATCCACAAAACATGTAACAACGTTACGAATTTTCCTATATTGTTATTTTCAGGGACTTTTATTATCACAAAAAGATTCGTTACACGACAAGACACAGACTAAAATAATTAGTCACACACTATACTCAATGGACGAACTGTACCCTGTCTTGTCGTCAAAGTACTTAGACCACAGCATGACTCCCCCGTACTTGCTCGACCGCTTTATCATCGGCAGCACCTGCGCGTTCAGCACGCTCACCGGTATGTACCCGCTCTTCGCCGCCCCCGGGGCCGCCGGCAGACCCATGAACATCTGCCCCGCCGACACCGACGCCGTCCAATTGCTCCACGATGCCAAAATTCTGTTCACGTTACCGGTAGCGTACTGGCAAGGGACATTATTGTAAAACTGCACCCACACGAAGTCGAAAAGCCCCGTGTCCAGCGCTCGCCCCAGGAACCTGTCAGGAAATATACACTGGGGTGCTGCCGACAGGTACACCTGTTCAATTACGGGTCAGTTCATAAACGAAAACAAGATTACAATTAAAAAAATATTAAAAATAGCCGTGTTCAACAATAATAAAAATGACATTTTAGTATACTTAAACTACCATAGTTGATATGATTGGTATGAAAGTGATATGATTTTTTTCATCAGCAGATCAGGAAAATCTCATATTCTAAATCGACCACCAAAAAATTGTGTTATTAGTTTTTTAACGCATTTGTTAGCATTCAAAAGGAAAACTCACATATACAAGATTCGAATTCAGGAACTCAAACATGAAAGTGACATAATTAAGTGTAGTAAACTGTTAAAAATAAGACGGGTTTTGACCTTTTGCGAGTTGGTGCTACGGGCGGCCAGGGCGCGGGCGAGGTTGTCCCAGTAGAGGGGGGAGCCGAGCTCGATGTCGAAGTCGATGCCGTCTAGAACGGCCTCGCCGAGGGGGCGGGAGGGGGAGGAGCCGCCGAGGAAGTTGTTGAAGAGGTAGTCGGAGACTGCGGCGGCGTCGGCGGGGGGGGAGAGGCGGGAGGAGCCGGGGCCGCCGCCGAGGGAGAGGAGGACCTTGACGCCGCGGGACTGGCAGTACTTGATGTGGGGGCTGACGATGGAGCAGCCGGAGGGGCCGGCGGGGTTGCAGTGGCCGGCGAGGTTGATCTTGGGGGTCTGGCCGCCGCCGAACTGGTTGAGGAAGGCGAGGTTGACGAAGGAGTACTTGCCGGAGGCGCAGGCCTGGGTGAGGGTGCCCTCGTTGCCGTTCTGGCCCCAGTAGATGGAGATTGTTCCGGCGAACGAGGTTTCGGCTGCGGCCGCCAGGACGAGGAGGAGGAGGAGGAAGGAGGATGTGGGTTTTGGGAAAGGAGACATTTTTTTAATATGAAGCTTGAGATTAGGTCGAATATGAATATATTTGCATTGATTGAGAATGGGTGATTTTATAAGGAACGGTAGATAGATACAATACACAATACTTGCCGACTACTCAGTGTCCGTGATAGCTGCGTTGACTAGTTAGTCACTCAGTCCCCAACAACTTGGAATAGTACTATGATGTCTCACTAAAGAAAATGAATGGAATTGTCAGTAAACTTGTGTAAGAAAACATTTTAGAAATTAATAATCAAGGGAGATGAGCCCGAGAAAGTATTGGGACTGAGCTTTACATGTCTAGTTGAGAGGTCAGGTGTGATGGGATGAAGTAGAAACGAGTCTGCAGTTTTCAATTAGCTCGATCACTCGATCTGATTAGAAATTGGCTATTATTTTTATGTAAGATATTTATTTTTTATGTATGACTAAAAGATGAGGTTTGTGATTGTGATTTTGGTTTTAATATGATCGTGTACATGATTTTTTTTCCTGAATATGGTAATGTGGTAAATTTTGTGACCCCCACCCAAATTGAATACATGAGATCTTCATAAGATTTGAAACATTTTATGATCCTAACTAACGTGTATAAAACCAGAAATAAAGACAAAGGGAAAATAATAATAATCGAATTAAATTGAATTGATTCAAATTAAATTAAATTTGAGGTTGCGTCTCACAAAATGAAATTGAAATTTAGAGAAAATATTAAATAAAATAAAATATGAGTAACAAAAGTGTAGAGAAAAGAATCCAACAAGACAGGAACAAAATGGGTTAAAAATGTTTCTGACAAAGAAATAAAACGCGTTATCGTATGATTGACTGTGACTAGAGTGAAATTTCCAGGCATCTTCCTGAGTTATTTTTCCTTCAATTTCCTACAAAATACAAATCAAAGCCAAAGCCTTCAAACAAGGTATGGTGAGACCGGCATTTTAGGCGTTTCGTAAATTTAATTCACCTCGCATATTCTCACTGGCCAAACACGGGGAAAGAAGAAAAACAATAACAGTGAGAAAATGGCGAGATTTAAAGGAGAGTTTGAGGAAAAAAACACTTAAGCACGAAAACTGGGAGACTGCTCCTATTTATTGCGATATTTTTAGCCAATATATCGCGCTACTAAGAGATGGGTATAGTGGCGTTCCACAGAACTAAGGTATCGAAACGGCGACGTTTTGGAAAAATAAATGTCAAAGAAAAAGTATCAGAGCCTGGTTTCGATACAGAGACCTGTGGGTTATGGGCCCACCATGCTTCCGCTGGGCCACCCTGATATGTTAATTACAATCTGTTTAAGTACTATATATACTATATTTCAATTAGCTTAACTCAACAAAAGATGGAACTCTTGTGGAGATTTGTTAAAGCCATGTAATAGCAAATTTTGGCGTTCCGTTTTGCAGTTATTAATTGATTTAGAGTCCAAGAAAATGGTATTAGAAAGATTAAAGGCCAAAACTCTCACAATCTCCCTCTGTTATTAGTATTGTCGATCTCTGCTACAAAAATTCAACACCAATTATGTCGTTAAACTCTCATTGTAAAAATGTTTTATAATTTAACTCAATTTATGTTCATATAAGATTAAGTATTATTATGTTTGATGTAAAGTGAGGATTAAGTGAAGCAACTTTATATCATATGAAAACAAAACTATCATCTGAGATCAAACAGAAACTTTACTTGCTGTAATATAGTTGATGATAAGAACCAAGAAACCCCTTTGTTGTTTGTTTCCAATCCAAATTAAAATTAATTAGTGAGTTTCATATGGAACAGAAAAATGAATGTGGAACTAAATTATAAAATGTTGCATAATCTAATATTTGGAAGAAAAAAATGAACCTTCTTTTGATTAGATTTAGAGCTCCTGCACAAAGACCAAACTAATCCAACATTTTTATCAACTCTCAGAAAAAAGAACCAATTTGCTAACACTTATTGTTCAAGAACACAGCAGTCAAGAACCCAACTGGACATTGAACCTTAGCTGGATAAGAACTGGTAGCTAAACTTAGTACCAAATCTGTTCAAACACATATCATGTTCAGAAATTCTAATCTGTCACAACAACGTAACATAAAACAGATAAAATCACGTGTCTAAGTAGCTCATAATTGATCATAACGAATAAGGATCCATGAATCTTATTGTGCAGCAGGAGAAGAAGCTATATCTGGTGGTGGTGTTGAAGCTCCTCTCTTAACATCCTCCACCATTTTCACAAGATCACCCATTTTTGGCCTCTGCTCTGGCATTCTCACGACACACGACATCGCTATCTGCAACATCTCCACCATCTCCTCCTCTATGTTTGGGTATCTCAGGAGCTCGATATCGAACACTTCAGCGGTCCACTCCTCTCTCACCACAGAGTTCACCCACCTGACCAGGTGGAATACCTCGTCCCCGCCCACAGCGTGTATGGGGGATTTCCCCGTGAGGATCTCCAGCAGGAAGACCCCGAAACTGAAGACATCCGACGCGTGGGACACTTTCCGGGAGTCTGTTACCTCTGGGGCACGGTACCCTGCAGCCCGCATTACCTGTGGAGGCATGGGGCTCATCAATGCTGCCAAACCGATGTCAGACAGACAACCGTATCCTTGCTGGTTGAGGAATATGTTTGAGGCTTTGATGTTTCCATGTACAAGTTTCCCGCCATTTTGCGTGTGGATATGGGCGACGCCTCTTGCTGCCCCGATCGCAATTCTTAGTCTAGCTTCCCAGTCCAGAGGCGTTCGGCCCTCTTGCCTGTTACCTGTAGTATCAGCAATTCACCAATATTATCTTCAAGAACCGAGCAGGACAATGCTGATGGATGATAAATAAATTTATGAAATGAACTAAAAAGTGATTGGCGAGATGGGTCTATCTGTTCACTAGCTTAAGCTTTTAGGTGGATCGAGCTTCTAACACTTTCTTATATTGAACTTGAAAAGTTCAACATAATGCTGGTTTTAGAATTTGTTTTGTTCTTGTAATAAGAAAACAATTTTCTTCATTGCTAGCTAGCAATGGCCTATTGGTGAATCATTCAGTTTCACAACTAAGGCCTGCATTTTCAGTGTTATAGTTTTGAGTATCATTATTAAATAACAATGTCCTCACAAACTAAGTTTTACAAAACACGGGCTTCAGTATTTGTCATTCAGTTGTGCAAAATGCAATATCAGTATGCAAAAAAAAAGATTATTCATATTCCTTTCTTCCCTGTGTGAAATCGAGTAATTCAGCTATGATGCTCGACTAAAAAGCATCTTTCTAGTGTTTCATCTCTCAAAGCATACAACCTAAGAAAACAAGAAAAATAGGAACCACAACCTGCTAAATTGTCCACGACACATGCACCAGCTCAAAGTTATAGAATTTAACACCTTTAAAGTACAGTATAATCACCAACAGCTACAATTGATATAAGTTATAACATATTGAGTTAATGGTAAACAAGGTTTAACATACCGTGTAATATAGCAGACACGCTGCCCTGGCTGTAGTAATCATAGACCATAAGCTTCTCATCTCTCGAATAGAAGTAGGCCCTCAGAGGAGCCACATTCTCATGCCTAATACTCCCAACTACTTCCATCTGCTGCTCAAAGTCCCGCCTTCCCAAGCTCGCCTCCTTCACTCTCTTCACCACAACTGTGACGGGATCCTCTAAAGCTGCCTTATAGGTCGTTCCAAACGTCCCCTTCCCAAGTACTTCAGCTGACGCCCTTAACAAATCCTCCAGATCAAATGCAAGATTTGATCCCTCAAAAAACACAATCTTGTTACCCTTATCTTTGCTCTCGGAACTTTTCTTCATCAAACCCATCTCTTTGCCCTTCATCTTCCCCGAGTACTCGCTTCCCCTTTCTTTCTTGCGGAGGCAAAGAATCACCAAAACAGAAATCAGAACGAATCCAACAACAAAAGCTCCAATTGCTATCCCAAGAATCATTGGTTCACCGAGCTTCGAGGTTGTCCTCCTCGAAAACTGGCTGATGGGCGGTTGAATTGAAATGCCCGGAGGGAGGGCATTTCCATTGCCAACGAGTGCCCGACTAGGCAACTTTCGAAGAGACATCATAAGCACAGCTCCTGGAAGCTTATTATTCACAAAATTCAAGCCAATAATATGGTTCTCAAGTCACTCCTCTTCAGGCTGTGCACACACAAGACATGGCATTCCAATTCAGAGATTTGGGTGACAAAATTTAGCAAGAAAACGAAGTAAATGCTTGTCTATCTTCAAGAAAATGGGTCCAAAAGCAAAAAAAAAAGACAGTGCAAGAAGCAAAATTGCATTCTATTGGAAAAATATAGAATCTTAAATTACTGATAAAGCAGAGATCAGAAATGTAGCTTCACAGCTACAAGTCAAAATTGAGAATAAATAAATAAATATATCAGATAAAACACCGATAAATTAGAAAGAAAATTGAATTAAAGAACGAATATATGTACCGATCATGTACAGTTCCTCGGATTCTCTTCAATAATGTCAATTGTTTGGTACATTGACTAGACATTTCAAGGAGTTTGGTCAAAATAGCGGTTTCTTGAGTTGATTTTCTTCAGTCTTTAATTGACCTTTTCCCTCTCCCACCACCTAATCTATTTTCTGTTTGGTTGCCGAGAAAATGCACAAGCCTAAACGACCCAGAAATGAATTTAACAGAGAACAAATCGAGAAGAAAACTTACTAGATTCCAGTACCAACCCAGATCGAGCAGTCTGAAGAAGAAGCAGAAACAGAAGCAATGGTTCAAAATGTTGGAGTTAGGTGATGGTGATGATGAGGAATTGCTTGAAGAATGAGAGTGAGTCACTCAATGGCTCTTTCGTAATTATTGAAATCTGGGAATTGGGATTCTTCTGGGAGACGTAACAGGCATGCGCAGGAACAAACAAACACTCAATGGAAATGGAATGGCAGTTTCGTAATTATGTGACTTTGCGTCTACCTATAACTGACTTTCCTCCTCCTATATCGCGCACTACATGACATGCCACTCTACTCTACTCTCGTTTATTTATTTATTTATTCAAAAAACTTGTCACGACGCTTCACGACAAAATGAATTTGGGATCTAATTTAGAGTAATGAACTATATAAAGAAAACATTGAGAATGACAATGGAAGCAAACATGTATAATTCTTAACCGAGCGATTGCTTTTTAATGGCGCGTATAATGATAATTTATTAGTTGTTAATGTCGTGAAATGAAGTCGGAAATTAATTGAGATCTGAGGTGAGAAGAGCGAATATGAGAATTACTTGAATGTGTTCGAGTTATTAAGGAATTTTGTATTCATGCTACATAATTAGGATAGTTACTTGCCAATTTTATCTGGCCACGAATCTATCATACGATGAATTTAAACACGGCATACGTTTCTGTTGATAATTTTAAAAATTATATGATTATAAACATTTTATGTTATAAAATCAAGTTGATTGTGATAGTTACTTTAGAAGATTTTTGTTAACTTGTTTCAAATGGATTGTCATAAAAAGCAGGCACTGCAACTTCCTAGGGCCGGTTACACCTGTAAGGCCGTAATCATGATCATAACTTTCATGGTGGTTGTGGGTTTAGATAGGATGAAATGAGCTCGTGATGAATTGAGTAAAAAATGTATAACTTGAAGCTGGTTGAGTCCAATGGAGTGTTACTGGAGTTCTCCAGTGAGAGTAACGTTTATGGTCAGTCTCCAAGTGAGAGATTTTTTGAGTTGTGGAGATTTCATATTAGATGAGTGAATTATGGAATGATTTCCTTTGCACACAGATTTAAGATATGTTTTCTAATGTACAAGGAATTAGAAAGTTTAGGTTTTTCCTATTTTTTCCTTATCTTTCCACTATAAATAAGTAATTGTAACCTCAAATCATTCTTGGGTTGTGAGAGCAATAATAAAAGAGTAGTGTAACCGTTAACGTAGGCAAATTGTTGAACCACGTAAATATTTTGTTCCTATGTGATGGTTCTTTATTTCTTGGTAGATTATTGTTCCACATTGTTATTTACCTAAGACTAACGTCTACCATACCGACACGGTGACTAGGACCAGCAAAAATGTGGTTCTTCCGGTGGCTCAAAAATTCAGAAAATTTTCATTTAAAATTGTACCCGAGAATTGGATATGTCTCTCATTAAATCCTAATATATACAAAAGTAGTGTAACATACTCATAAGAGTTGTTTAGTTACTGGTAAGTGTGTAATATTTTATCAATTTATCCATGAGGTCATGACAATGGAACATCATCGGGAAAAAGAAAGATAGTCATCCTCAACTAATAACCAACTAATTATTCACAACTTGAAAAGTGAACACTCAGCTACATTGAGAGATTCAAAATGAACACATATTAAATATTTGGATGATACCTATTAATTTTTAAAGTAAAATGACAAAAATGCCGGCTCGCGAACATATATATATATAATCACACTCAAATGCGGACCGCCCAAATGGCCCCAACCCCTTTGAACGTAGAATGTTGGCCCCCAGTAGTGGAATGTTAGGCGAAAGTGTAAATATCACAAAATGGTAATATTTACACTTTTTCCCACACATTCTACTTCTGGGGGCCAACATTCTACGTTCAGGCGGGTTCGGACGTTACTGTGGTTCGTACCAGAGCGTGCCTATATAAATTAAACGAGTTTCAAGTCTTTAAATTCTATGCTCGGCTCGTTTAATTTGAACTCAAATTTAAGTCGAGCTCAATTATAAAGAGTTTGAATCGAATATTTATTGAACCGAACTTGAGTGACTCGTACATAGTCCTACTCAAATGTAACGAGTGTCATTCTTTCTTATATTTAAAAGAGCTGTAAACTATTTTTAAAATAAGCAAAGCATTATACAAAACAATATATATTTGGAGGAGGAGAAGATAAAGATAAGCATACAAAGTGTGTAGAGAATTCTGGTGGCCTTACACAAGCAGCGTACCGGTGAGAGTGAGAGGTACTAGAAATACAATTTCGATATGTAATGTAGCGGTTGAAATTTAGATTTGCGACTACGGACGGAGGTTGACTTTATTATAGTTTCGTTATGGTAGTTGGTATCAACGGTGACATCATCCGCAATCAGCGGTACTAGTCTCTTTGGGAATATGGATCACATGGCACCTGTGTTGTGGGTCCTACGTGGGTACAGTGTACTACGTAAGTTGGCGACTAATCAGGAACAAGACAACAAAGTATAGTAAAGTAAAGCTTGTCCCGAAACAGCGCAACTTGCTCATTATTTGGATGGGAACACTCGTTTTTGTCTCTTTACTGTTTGGACTCGGATCGCAACTCTACTTCACAACTGGAATAATAAGCCATAGCACTTCCTTCCCCCTAAGAAAATACAGTAAAAATGAAGCTTGGGGATGGTTTCGGGGTGTGGGCTCATTTCTTACGGATGGATTGTCGTGTTCACGTCGTCAATATATAGTGTGTTCTCGAGAAATACAAATCTTCCCAACCAAGAGAGCAGTATAACATTACCAACGGCTGCCTAAAAATAATCGAGCCGACCTAAAAAATAATATACTTGAATAAAATCAATTTGGTCGAAAACCCATATGTTATATTTCAATTAATAAAATGAGAATTGATAGAATATCGAATCGAAATGAAAACCGATCGATTTAGATATATAGCTCATTTCAAATCGTCGATATTTATTAATTTGTGCCTAAAATTATTTGTTCAACAAAAAAAGTCAAACAATAAGTTAGAACCGTCCTAAATGTGAGGATTTCATGAATACTGGTTCAAGGAAATCCAACCAAAAACCAGTAACTCAAAACGGTCTAAAGTGTGAGAATTTCATGAAATCTGATCATAACAAAATCGAACTAAATCAAAAACTGACATATTAAACCGATCTCAACCGAATTCCATTGGTTCAATTTTAATCTTCTTAAAACCGAACTAATCAGTTCGGTTCAAAACTGAACTGAATCGACTCAAAACCGAACCGTAAACATATACCTCTTCGGTAAGATATGCATTGAGAAAAGTATTTTCCTAATCCATCTAGCATAAATAACATTTACAAAAAATGACTCCTCGTATTGCATATTCTTCTTTAAAGCCTCGTGAAACTAGTTGGT
>JAYMTP010004397.1:0-15008 GCA_036897365.1 Geranium brycei
AGCTTTTATTTCTGAACATATTTTGTTTTTTTGTTCATCTACCATGGAGGTGGCGGTGGCGGAGCAAGACGGCGAGGAGAAGCAAAAATTAGGGTTTCAGAATGATTTTTTTCAGTTTATTTTTAATTTTTTTAATACGATCCGGAATAACCGACCGGAAATTACGGTTAACCGGATGTCCAGTCATATCGTAATTCCAGTCGGTTTCGGTTCTGGAAATTGGAAACCGGACATGACCGGTCCGGTTTGCGATTCCGGCTACCGGTTCCGGTTAACCATATATGCCCACCCCTACTTGATCCTATAATATAGTTGAATATCATTTTTCCAAAATGTACATGTGGATAAAAGCAAAGGTGGTACTATTCTACTTTCCCTTCACTCTTGCCGATAAGATCCCACACTTTCACGTTTTTTTTTAAATTTATTTTTATACATTTTCAGAGTTGGGTGCTGAGCGTTTCGTCTCAGGCGCGGTTGAGTTACTCCTTAATCAGAGCCATGGCAGGTGGCCAAACCATTTCAGCCTCCAAAAATGAGTCATCTACCTCTATTTTTGATAATTTTTGCTAACCCATTAAAAATATCATTTTTGTGATAGTTTAGGGGAAATATTAGAATTTTGACCCGTTTTCAATTTTGAGCTATGAAAACGGCAAGGAGTCGACCCTCCACAACGGGATTGGAAAGAGATGAGAAAGGGGAAGAGAGAGAGGGTGAAAAGAAAGAAGAGGTGGAGGGTGGCATATGTTTGAAAATTAGATGAATAGTTAAGGGCATTTTAGTCTTTTCAGTCCAAGTTTAATAACTCATTCTACCCCTATGGGTATTTTAGTCATTTCACATGTGAAAAATGTTAAAAACTAACGGAATTGGATGCAAAGTGCAAAGTGAAAATTTTGCATATCTTAGGTATAGTCAACTGAAAAAAAAAATTCTAAAAGTATCTTAAAAACCACAATATCTAGGTGTAGTCACCTGAAATTATCATTTTATTTGATTAACTATTTTCCTAGTCTTTCAATTTAACCCCTTCGTTTCAGTTTCTCTTACCATATAAACCTCTTCTAATATTTCGACTCCACTCCAAACCCAAGAAGCTATAGATCAGAGAATCATCATTTCCGAGACCAAGGAATCGAAATCTGCAATCGGATTTTCATTCTTCAATCTGGGTATGTTCTGTTATTTACATTCATCCCTATTTCTCCATGCAATTTTGGCACTCCTTGCTCCAAAGTGCCGTCTTTTATATCCATTTGCTTACATGATTCGACTCTTCTTCAAGCGGATCTGATTTTAAATTTTATTGCCGAACCGGGTTTTGATGCTTTCGAAACTTGTGAAGCTGTGATTGTAGAGGTAACTAATTCGTAGAAATTTCACTGAACCCTCCCTCCCGCTTGATTGTTTTTTTAGGGAAACCTGTCAAAATCAGATTTTCGTGTATTTGGAATTGGGTTAGTTTCATGGAAATTAGCATAATTTCGGTTGAAATGGTTAATTTGGGTTCGTTGTGTTGGGACATTTGATTCATTATGTTCCTTTTTTGTTAATATGTGCAGCTTTAATATTTTCTGTATATGATTGTCTTCCAGATTTTTACATTTAGATGTAATTTGGAATGGTTTTGAATATATTAAATGTATTGTGGGATTCAAAATCTCTACTTCTTTGATTGTTTATTGTTTGTTGTGTAATCTCTTATTGGCAGAATGGTGCAGATGGATGATGATTTGATTCCAGATTATAGTGATCTTCCTCAAAGCATTATAGAAACCATACTAGCACGACTACCGATCAGAGATGCTGTGAGGACGAGCATCTTGTCGAGTAGATGGAGGTACAAATGGGCTACACTCACTCAGCTTGTATTCGATGAGACATGTGTTGATGTGTCTAACGACCGATCTCTTGTGGAGAAGAGCCTTGTAAAATTTGTTACTCGGGCTCTTTTTCTTCACCAAGGACCAATTCACAAGTTCCAGCTCACTACATCAACTCTGGAAGGTTGTGCAGATTTAGATCAGTGGTTGCTTTTCCTATCACGGAAAGAAATCAAGGAATTGATTCTTGAACTAGGAGAAGGCGAGTGGTTTAGGGTTCCTTCATGCGTTTTTAAATTTAAGAAGCTGACCCGCTTAGAGCTGTTTCGTTGCGAATTGGATCCACCTCCTACTTTTAGAGGTTTTCTGTGTTTGAAGACCCTCAACCTTCATCAAGTCTTGGTTGCCCCTGATGCAATTGAGAGTCTTATTTCTGGTTGTCCTCTTCTTGAGAATCTATCGTTGTCATACTTTGATAGTCTTGCTCTTAATATTCGTGCCCCAAATCTCAAGTACTTATTCCTAGAAGGTGAATTTAAGGACATTTTCCTTGAAAATACTCCGCGTTTGGTTGCTATGTCTATTGCATTGTATACTGATGACATGGGTGAGCATTTTGAGCAAAGTTCAAGCTGCAATTTTGTCAACTTTCTTGGAGGTGTTCCCTTGCTTGAGAAGCTCATCGGGCACATCTACTTCACAAAGGTAACATTGTGTTATGATTCTTATTCACAAATGAGCCTCTTGCAAAGATTGATTCTTACGCCTTTTTGTTTTCTTCATTAAGTACTTAAGCATAGGTATTGACCCGGGAAAACTTTCAGTCACATACAGCCATTTGAAGATGATTGAACTGAATCAAGTATGTTTTGAAGATATGAAAGAAATTCTTGTTGTTCTTCACTTGATTGCCAACTGCCCTAATTTAGAGGAGCTGCAAATATCAGTAAGTCATCATAAACATGTTCCAACTTTTATATTGTTTCCCATGTTTATCATTTAAATGTTATGTATGTATATCATTTTACTTTACATATTTAAGATTAAAGCACAAAACATTTTCTACTCATTGTTTCTATAGGGTTCCCCAAACACATTACCTGCAGTGGAATCCCCTGGTCCGGATTTTTGGGTGAAAGAATGCCCTTCAGATTGCACATTCAAAAGACTAAAAACAGTGAAGATGACAGATCTGTATGGTCTTCTGCATGAGATGACACTTATCAAATTTTTACTTGGAAGTTCACCCGTGCTTGAGACGATGAGTATCACACCCAGCTCGTATGCTACAGAAGGAAAGCTGAATATGCTGATTAAGTTGGCGAAGTTTCGGAGAGCTTCTGCTCTAGCTGAAATTTTGTTCCTTCAAGATTAAGCATTATGTCTATGATGTACATACTTGTGTCTCTCCTTTTTCATTCCCTTTTGACTGAAGAATACTTTAGCTGTATTAATGATTTATATACGTGTTAAGGGACATCATTCTTTGTTAACTGGATGGAAAACATCTCCTGGATTGAATACAGTTATCTTTTGAGTTTTGGTCTGCGCTTCCCATTGTAGATGGTAACAAAGAGAAACTGAAATGAATACATTTGGAGATGCAATATGCAAATATTGACCAAAGTTCCATTATGTTTTCTTGTAAATAAAAAGTTAGCACAACTGTGAACATGTCCTGCTGGGTTATTGATGCAAGCTATACATTTACAATTGTCCACTTCTTGTGTTCTCTATTTCCTCTTTTTTTTTATCGGCAAGATGTGTATCAAAATTTGGGCTCGACTATACTATGATGAAGCAAGATAGCACCAAATTTATGATTTTTTACGAGTTCTTAAGATTATTGTATCAATAATGGGCTCAAGACACTCTTATATAGAAAGGGGCCCCAATATTTCCTATGTTAATTGTGTACATTGCAGATGTATGCATTGCGCATTATGATGCAAAGAACAACCCTTGTAAAGCCAGTTCGCAGAAAGTGCGAAGAATGAGCAACAGTAGGTGCTGCATCTGGGATAGCATGCAGAATTCATTGCACAAGACCATTTATTATTAGAATAAACACCTCAGGAACACAGATTATCTATGCAACAGATGGACAAGAAACAGCCTGAAAGTCTGTTCCTCAAATCCAATACTTTACAAAGTTATATATATGACCAAGTTCTTGGGACTTAGGCAAATGGTGATACTATACATGACATGAAGTTCATTTCACCTCATTCTTGCTTTGAGAATGTATTATCTGTATCATAGGTTACTTCGTTTTCTGAACTCTGCAACTTTCATTTTCTCTTCAGGATTTATGTGTCACCTGGGTCCGGAAAGCTCCATTGCTTGGACAAGCAAGGAAGAGTCATCAGTAAGATCAGAGTATCTCTCTGAGGATGAGAACTCATTGGCTCTGCTCTTCATTGTTTCAGCTCTCTGAGAGGCTTCCCACTTCTCTGCCAACCCGTCTCCTTCAAGCATCCGAACCACTTCAGACATCCTGGGTCTGTGGCTTGGAAGGTACTGGGTGCACAACAGAGCCACTTGAACCATTTCTTCAAGCTCTATCCGATCATAGCCTATTCCCAGGTCCTTGTCAACTACCAAGTCAAGCTTCTTTTCCTGATGAATCTTCCTCACCTGCATAGCAATCCATAAAGTTCAAAATATCAGTCAGCTGGTAAGGAGGTTTGAAATTGAAGAACAAGAACAAAATGCTTGTTCCGCTCACCCAGTCGAGCATGGCGCCTTTCTGGTTTGCAGATTTCCCAAATTCTAGAGCTCTGAGGCCAGAAATCAACTCAAGCAAAAGAATCCCGAATCCAAAAACATCTGTTTTATCAGAGGATTGACCTGTTGAGAGATACTCAGGGGCTATATGCCCCACAGTGCCTCTCACAGCTGTGGTGACATGTGAGTCCCTGTGATCCAAGAGCTTCGCCAACCCAAAGTCTCCAACCACAGCCTCGCAATAGTCATCAAGCAATATATTTGCAGCCTTAACATCTCTGTGAATTATCTTTGGATCACAATGTTCATGCAAGTATTGCAATCCTCTTGCTGCTCCCAGGGCAATCCTCTTCCTTGTCCCCCAATCTAAAGCTGGTTTGGCTGAGAAAAGAGTTACAGATCATGTTATGTATGTTTTCATGTATGTGACACAGAAAAAGCAAGACTTTGATGAATTTGACATTACATTTGAGGCGCAAAGCTACGCTCCCATTGGACATGTAAGGGTAAACCAAAAGCCTCTCTGTAGCTGTCATGCAAAAACCATAGAGCCGGAGAAGATGCCTGTGGACTGCAAGGCTGATCATCTCAACCTCAGTCTGGAACTGGATCTCCCCTCCTATTGCATTCCCATCTTTGAGTCTTTTCACGGCCACGACAGTGCCATCCTGGAGGCATCCCTTGTACACGTTCCCGAAACCACCCTTCCCGACCAGGTTCTTGCTGCTGAAGTTGTGTGTGGCAACCTGAAGCTCCCTGAACTGAAACTTCTTCAAGTTTCCAAGGCATAGTTCTTCGCGGTGTTGCTCTGTAAGTTCAAATTTTGAAAAATGTTAATGAAGACATCAAGGTATGTTTCATTTGTCCAAGATCTAAATTTGTTACTGGATCATCTTACCATTTACATCAAAGAATATTTGCTGGTTGTGCCTTTGTCTCCACCAAAGAAGGAAGCTAAACCCTAGAATCAACAGGCATATGCATCCAAGACTTGAGCTAAAGGCTAGAGCAATTTTATGGCTCTTTGGTGTCTTAGAAAGCTCAGAGTCTAAATAAGCAAAAAAAATAATCATATAAGAAAAAGTGAAGCATGAGCATAATTAGTGAATACATGTAAATTTTTCAGATATTAGCATTTTACAACAAAAAAATGAAGTGTGATCATGAACTGAGATTCAAAGCAAAACATAATTATGGAAGAGGTAAAGAAGCAACACAACTTTTATGAACATGATAATCATATGATTTCTTTTAAGTAATTTAAGTAACGATGAGCGGGGAAAATGCTTACTTGATGAGTTATTCAAAGTAAAAGACAGCGGGATCGGAGTTGTTCCAAAGCAGTCTTTTTCAGTTCCAATAGAGCATATCTGAGGGTTTCCGACAATGCTGTGTTCAATTCACAAGTGAAATGTGTTAAAATAAATACTTTGAGCAACAAAAAACAAGAAAATAGTAACACAGTTCCGTTACAATGACTCACTTGAATGTTTTGGCTAACAAGCTCGGGACTGGGCCGCTCAAATTGTTGTAAGAAAGATCACTACAAAGATAAAACAACAATTAGAACCATTTTTAACCTGAACTTAACCAATCAAAAGAGATGTATGAAGATAGTTATCATAGTCTGAGAAAATTACAGAAAGGCGAGTTTCGTCATGTTAGCCAGAGATAATGGAATTCCTCCTGAGAGACTGTTGTTGTTTAGCCTCCTGAATGAAATTAAAACAGAATTATCATATTGGGTTCAGGATAGAAACAAAATTCAATTTAAAGCAAGTCCTTGAAGTTTTGCTTACAGATATTGGAGTGTTTTCAGTTGGGACAAAGAGTTGGGGATTGAACCAGAGAACTGGTTATTAGAAAGATCAAGTGTTTGAAGCATTGGGAGCCTCCCAAGCTCAGGGGGTATATCCCCTTTTATGTTGTTGTTCTGTAGGAGCCTGCAAATTCAAACACACCCATTATAGTAACATAACACCTCAAACTATGTAAAAACCATACATGTGTGAATTGGTACTTACACAATTTGGAGATTTGTCAAGTTCCCGATACTTGGTGAGAAAATACCAGATAAGTTCTGGCTTGGAGTTCCTCTGCATACCAAAAACAAACCAATTCTACTTCAAAAACAGTTTGATTAATGTTTCAAGTTTCAGTTTTGATGGAATTGGTGTTCATAGTACTTACAGGCCAATGACTAGATTGTCTTGGGAGCAAGTGACCATGGTCCAACTACAAGGATCAACAGCAGTTTCATCCCAACTATCAAGAACACCATGAGGATCTTTCAAAGCAGACTTAATACTCATCAAAGCTTGCACTACAAAAAAAAACATAATCAGAATTTGTTTTTACCCTTTTGCTTGAAAATCACATTTTTTGTGTCCATACCTTCATTGTTGACACCTTTGGGAGAGAGCATCCCACAAGCACAAGTGCACAAGCAGAACAAACACACACAACAGCAAAGCACAGCAGCAACTTCTCTGATCACAACCATTATACCAAATGTGATGAACAAACCAAAACCAGTTTCTCTTTTTTTTTATAAAAGAAGCAAATTGGTAGCAGGTAGGAATATGAGCCTTGAGTTTCAACAACTCATCCAATGATCTGCGTGATGTGTTTGGTTTTAGGAATATGTGACAATATTACATAAGAAGCCAAGAAAAATTCTCCATTACAAGAATTGCACTCACTCACAATGACAACACCTCCTGTCAAAAGCCAAGAGCCAAAGAGAGAGAGGTTTTGAGTTTTGACAGTAAAAGAGAACTAACATGCCTGCCACTGGTTCACCAAAGCATAAACAAGAAAGAGAAAGGTATATAAAAAGCCAAACCCACATTAGCCAAATCTACATCAAATCCAAAAGATTATTCAAATTGAAAATAAATCCTTCAATCATGCATTGGCTTAAAAAAAAGACTGTTGTAGAATTTTATATTCTATGCTCTTAATATAGAATTCAGTTATTAACTGGTGAGCATTAAAATTCAATAACAAAGATTCTTTAATCAAAAGATCATTTGTGGGTCAGACAGTGTGGTGTCAGTAGAAGAAAAACAATAAAAGAAGACACTTGCTTTGGTTTGCTAAGTTTCTAGTTTGCACTGTTTTACCTTAAGAATCCAACATTCTCTGAAGTAGGCCATTCATTAAAAGCTATATATTCCACATTCCATATTGCTTTTTTTCTTTTTTTATGAAAAACAATAATAATTATCAAGAATAAAGAAGATGAGAATCTCTAGGGACAAGGCTTGAGATTTGTGATGCAACAGCTCCTTGTGAAATCTTTGTTGCCTCAATGATTTCTTCTTCTTTCTTGCTTTAAAACAACAATCTCACTTGTTAATTTTTTATTCTGCACTCAAGAATTCTTCCACAGTCAACAGACAGTACTTTAGCAAAAACAATCCAAAAAGCAACCAGCTTTAAAAAAAGGTAAAGCTCCATGGACATATGTGTATATGTACATAGGCATGCATGAAAGTAATGACTGAGATGAGGAATGGGATTAGAAACAGAGAGGGTCTGAGCCTGAGTGAAGCACAAAAATGGGACCTGAACTCTCTGTTCTGCTAAACTATAATATATACAAGACCCTGGTTTGGGATGGTGCTGGGCACGTGCACCTGTGTTGCTTTGCTCCAGTTGACTTTGTTGCTCTGCTCTCAACAGTTATTATTTTATTTGTTTTTCTTTTCTGAACCAGTTTGCCCCATGGTTTCATGATCTTCATCATGAAAGTAAACTCATTTTATCATATTCATGTATATGATTCAGATTATAATAGTTTCATGCTTTTGAAAGTAAAGTTGACCACAGATTTGTTTTTGCTTCACATGAAGTATGCAACAGAAGGAGGTTTTGCAATGCTAATTCTAATTTTACTTTTCTTGTTCCAAAATAAATATTCACCTTTCAAATTTAAATTATTTACGTAATTTTATTAATCTTTAATTTCACAAAATAAAACATTCATGGGATAATGACACTTTGTTACACCTAACTATAGCGAAATAATACTTTCATACTGTAATTACTTTTCTTTCTTTTTAGTATCTTGACCTTATACGAATATGATTAAAATACTCCTGATTTAATAAATCATAATAGATTGGTCCAATTTGATTTATCAAATTAGATTTGAAATTTTTCAAATTTAATTTTAGATTTGGGGACATAATTGTAATTGGATCTTAAATATAAACAAAATTGAACCAATGATAAACAAAATTGAACCAATTCAATTTACGGTTTCTTAAACTGATGGTAATTTAGGAATTTTAGGCATTTTAGAAGTAAGTTGTCACAAAAAAATTGTCAGTGTACTAAAAGAGAGAGAAAACTAGTTAGGGTATAAAAGTGTCATTTCGCTATAGTTAGATGTATCAAAGTTTCATTATCCCAACATTCATTGAGAGATGGAATGAATAAAACAAAAATATATATTCATTTTGAGATATATTTCTTTTGTTGAAAGTATATATTAGTCCGTGATTATGATAACAATAAAAAAAGTATATAAATTATTCGACTTGATTCGTTAAATATTCTATTCCAATTCATTATAAGAAAGTTCACAAGTTGGATCATTTAATAATGAATTAATTGTATATGATTTATTTATATAATAAAATATAATTTTTATCGAAAATTTATGATAAAAGTTAGATTAGTCGAACTAAATTTGAGCCGAATACAAATTTAGTAAAAATAAACTTGTCTGCACCGAACCAAATAATTTGTCCTACTCAAGCTGATTTGTTTGTATCCCTAGTTACAAATATAGAAAAGAAAAAAAATACTATTTTCCTAACCTGTCACTAGGATTTGATCACCAGATAAAGAGCTATGTATCAATAAGGATTAATTAAACACTTAATTTTGTTGGGTTTGGTAGGGATGAGAAAAAAAAGGAGAAATGAGTGATGAAAGAGATCAAAATCATGATCAAACATGTGGGGTTCACTAAGCTTGACTCACCATCCCCATCTTTTCATAAAGTTACTTACTGCTCTGTGGCTGTGGGGACCTTAACCTGAACAGCACTGCCATTGAACATCCATGAAAACTGCATCCTTACCCACTTGAGAATTTTCAAGATAAAGAAAATAAAACAAAAATCTTGGCAGCAAGAAGGGTTCATGTCATGTAAGATTTAGTACTGAAGAATCTGGGATATCAGAAGCCCTAAATAAAAAGTGGGACTATTATCACTGATCTTGCTAATCAAATTTAGTTGAGCCAATTTGGGTGTTGAGGTGAACTCTTAGAATATGACAGATATATGGCCCCTCTCTTGTCTTCTTTAGTCATCTGTCTTTCAATCCTCTTGGCTCCATTGAAAACTCTGATCATATCAGTAGTGGTTAACAAATCTTGGGTCAAGAAAGTGGGGTTTGAAGAAGTTGACTGATGATCCCACCAAAGATATGCACCAATGGAGGGTTGCCCAAATGAGTAGCAAATAATTTTTTTCCTTATTTTAACCACTTGTTGTGCTTGAATGGAGGACTCATTGATCCACCAATTTTGTACTCACCCACATGATTTGGCTTTACCCTCTGTCACTATGAGAGAAAGAGAGACAATTATATGCCCTCCAAATTACATGAACCCCACCACCACAACACTGTTTTGTACTCGACAGATCCAGCTGGCCCATAGCATAGGTAGTGCTTGTGCAGCCCATCAGCATTTTGTCCGGTTAGTTAAGATGACTTATATCTCTCTTCGTTACAAATGCAAAAGTTATCCAAAACTAAAAACTCAATCAGAGTTGATCGTGGCAAAAATGTGTAACTGATAAAACTATAATAGGTTTCAGCCAGTGATCTCATTTGTTGATCATTAAACATCCAAGGCATCTGTTTGGTGACATTTGATTAAGACATTTGAGTTTCAACAACCACATGCGATCGACGCAACTAATAAACGGTAAATCTGGGCGAATCCTAAAGGAAAAAATGCTTTACTTCAATCTAATTAATGTTATGAACGTAAACAAACAATGAGTTTGAACGTTGTGTGTGAATGTGCGGTATCTGAAATACAAAATATGAAATAATTAGTGAACTACTAGATATTGAATCAAGAAAAATGCAATCATGAATGCCAGACTACATTGATCAATTAATTCAAAGAGATACACTCAATCATGTGAATTAATATCCCACACCAAATTTACAAATTCATCTCTCAGGGTTGGAGTTGTGCTAGAATCGAGATATTATCTACCCTTCTCGTGATCGATCTTGTCTTGAGTTTGCAACAAACTTGACAATACTAAGATAAGAGTTGCATATGAGTGTTGAGCAATGAGCCCTAACCCTCAATTAAATTTGCAAAATATTCGCCATGAACAGTCTCTCATTGATTCCCTTCTTCAATTTACAATATCATTGTCTTCTCACTGATTCTTGCACCTCAAATTGTCTCTCCAGGCATTTGATTTCTGGTAGAAATCTTCAAAACCACAGTCTGGAGCTTTCTAAAAATGGGTCATATCTATCGGGTTCGGGCTCCACAACTAAAAGATCAACCTTGTTAGTTGTTTTTGTTCCAGCCTATTAAGTACTCTCATTTAAGTAGAAACCCGACAATGACTAGTCATAGTCAAAAGTACTCTCATCTAAGTAATTAAGAAGTGTATTTGAATGAATTCATATTGAGAGAGTGACCCTCCCGGTTGAAAATTGTGAAGATTCTCAAGGTCAATCGACTACAGAAAGATGTGATTCGTGCTTAGCAGACCCAACAGAAGCAAGGGGTGAAATAACTCGTTGAATAGGTTATGAAAGGTTGAGATCTTATATATATTTCCAGTCTTTCTTGCTTCTATTATGTGAGCTTCTTTTAGATTATGCACTGGACAAAGAAATGATGAGCTTCACTTAATTTTTTTCCCTCTCATGCTTGTACTTGTGGGACTTATTTATTCTTCATGCCTCATACACGTGAGCATCTATTTCAATACTCACCCTCACGTTCTAGCCTTCTACATGTGGGTCATAGTAGGATTGGACTTTTACATGTGCGGCGGAGTTCACATGGGGACATACGCACAGGGAGCCCACAGACACATGCCCAAATTGACATAATCTGATGTCATGTAAAACTGAGTCATATATATCGGTTGGGCTCCACAAATAAAAGGTCAATCTTTTAGCTGTGAAGTTCGACCCGATATATATGACCTACTTTTACATGGTACTAAACCTTAATACTCAAATCCAAATATTACTTAAGTATTACATCAACTAGAAATAAACCTTAGAAAAGACTTATTGACATTATTCCCCTTCAAAATGATGTGGGTTGAACAACCAACATCAATCTGACTACAAAAAAAACTACGAGGTGGTGGCATAATTTTGGGTTGGCATTAGTTTAGGGTTACTTAAGATTCATTGTTTTATTGCTAATACTTAAAGGTGCAACTCACAACCTCACACTCACCAACATCTAACACATAATTTCCCACAGCTTTAACCCTCTCACGGGCGCTTGTATCAAACACGGACATTCACAAGAGTGTATATAATCTCCAAAGATTCGTGATGTACGCGCACGACTGAGATATGCAAAAGTGCCATTGTTCATTCAAACCTTAAGGTACTTGTCAATGTGAAAAGCACCCCTATCAATAAGTGAGGCCTAAACAGACCAGATAAGGCTCGTCCACAGACAGCCACTTTATGCGCCGAACAAAAGGAACCATACAAGAAACGGTCCTTGAAGCTTTGCCACTGCAACCTTACTATAACTTGAAGCAGAAATGCAACATTAATGGCCTAATCAAATATGGGTCCAATAAAACAGTTTCAAATACTGAAAGCAAAAGCTTAGGATACTTCACACGCAAACCATAACTTTATTTTTCCTTTTTCATAAAGAGACAAAAAAACCAAAGTGAAAGTAAGTGAGTGACACAATCAAGGTCCCACCTGTTCTATTTTTTTACATGTGTGTAATCAAAGGATTAGTTCACAGCTGTCTTGAGATTAACAGGTGATAATCAATGATTAATAATAGTCTTCTCCATGATTTGATTTAACAGCACTACTACATAGATATCAAATTATACCAGCAAACAACAATGTAAACAAAACAAAGATTTGCCATTAAATCTACTATACCATGAAAAGACAGTCGCCATCACAATCCAATAGAAATTGAATCTTGAGTTGGATACGTGCACAAATCATAATCAAAGCAACTGGCAAGTAACTATTACATCTGTACAAAAATGAGTGTCTTAGTATATTGTCAATTGAAAGGCTTCCCAAAAATAATCGAACAGACAAAACAGACTCGACCCCTCAAACCAAATAGAGTTGTTTTGATTTGGTTCAACTCTATTGATTTGGTTTTAATTTATAAATTAAGAACCGATAAAAAAATCAAACTAAATCGAAAACCGATCAGTTTAGATACATCGCTCGTTTTAAGTTATTGATCTTTACTGATTGGTATAAAAATATTGATCCAGCAATAAATAAGTCATAAGGAATCAAGATCGGTCAAAATTGTGATAATTTCATGAAAATCAGTTCAAAGAAGATCCAACCAAAAACTGACAAGTCAAATAATAAATAAAACGGTCTAAAATATGAGAATTTCATAAAATTTGATTCGTAAAAAAATGAATCAAATCAAAACCCGATATGTTAAAACATTATTGGTTCGGTTTCGGTTTTTATTTTCTCGAAACCTAGTTCGAATGATCTTTAAAAGCAGTGAAGATGTGAGTTGTTGATCAAGACGAGAACACGGACTTTGGGTGACAAAATCTTGAAGGAAATGGATGTGAAAAATAAGTGCATGTCAATGTTATGGTCCACTTGTGGCGCGGATACGATTCTTCCCATTTTATAATCGTTGACACTATTGCAGAATACTCTTTTTGGCACAATAATTCCAGGGAAGATGGTGAAAGGTGATCTAGAAATTAAAGTTGTGGAAATGAGATACCAACAAAATGTGTGTATTTTTAAAAACATCCCCCTTAATTCAAGAATAAATATCCTTTTAAAGTTTTGTTTTCATCTTATAATTAAAATTCGCATAATCAAATTTTTTTAGTTAAACCATCTTTTCAACTAAAATTTATTATTTTATAATATTCTTAAGAAAATCTCAAGTCTGAAATTCCGAGACAATTTTGTCATTTTTTTTGTAAAATACATGCATGTAGCTCATAAAACACATTATGCAGCTCATTTTTGCCATTTTATTGGCTCAGAGTTTCAAAACACTAAGCAAGTCTACAATAAATACAAATTGCACAGCCAAGGTCCAATTCACACAAATACATGATATAATTAAGACAAATTGATAGTGTATAATAATGTGATGTGCATGGAGTAATAATGTTTGGTCCGTATGAACTTAACAGCTTACTGGTTCATCACTTCACAGTGTAACATACATGTTATGTGAGTCATGAAACAATATATATTTCCAAATAAAAGACCCAACTTTCTCATAGGAAAAGAAAATCATTTTTAACAAAAACAGAACAATCTTTTTCCTTTTCTTTTTTTTTTGCAAAACAAGCACACTGAGCATTTCTAAAAGAGACCCAGATCACAAAATTGAAATTCTTTGTTTCTTCAAACATTTTGATGCTCGTGGTGGACGCAAGTGCTTGAGGCAGTGCAAAAATAAATGTGGATGCTCAAGACATTTGTTATTTTATTAGTATTTTGCGTTTTGAGAACAACATGAATGAATCATACGCAAGTAGCATAAAAGAACGTGGTCTGTAGTAAGTACAAGAACCATTGAATGATAAGATGGTAACGAAGAAAATGAAGTTTCGATAAAAGGTAAATCACAGGTCACGATGGTCTCTTAAATATAATTTACTTCTTCCATTGGTGAACTTTTAAGTGTATTCAGTTATAACATTAAATATTAGTTTCATATACAGTCATTTAGATATAACTAGAAAACATATAATATTTAGTCATATGCAAGTATGCAATACCCTAATTTTTAGGGAACACATTAAATAATTATAACTATAATTAAAATTTTGATGTTAAAAAGAATAAAATACCTCTAAATGTATTTTATATTTTCAAAATGTACCTATTTACCCCTCTATATCTCTCTTTTCACCACTTCCCTTCCACTGCACTCTCCTCAGGGACTCCCTCTAGATTTGTGTCAAGAATTTCAACAAACCGAACTACAGAACCCAAACTGGACGTTCATATCATATCTCAAAAAATACCTCAACAACATAAATATATATCCAAACCTAAATTGTCTTCTCTCTCACACAGACTCAACTAAACTAGAGAACCCAAAATCTCATTTTCACAACCTCTGTAAACAGTGGCGGATCCAGGGGGCCCCCGCCCCCCCCGGCTCGGGAATTTAGAAAAAAAAATTTCGAAAATTGGATGTGTCCCCCCTTAAATTCTGATATGTATT
>JAYMTP010004398.1:0-15007 GCA_036897365.1 Geranium brycei
CGGACAGAGAGCTCATAAACGAGGCCATCGAGGCCTTCGAGGACCACCTGGCCAGCGGCGAGAGGTCGAGGAAGGCCGCAAGGGGCAAGAGGAGGGACAAGACGGGGCGGCGCGTGGGACACGCCGAGAAGCGCGTGGAGATTCATTCGCCGGAGCCGCCGTGCATTGCCGTTTCTTCGCCGGAGGGGGCTCGGGAGGACCGCTCGCCGCCGCCGGAGACGGTGCTTTCTCCGGCGAGCGGCGAAAGGGTCGGGGCGGAGTCGGGGGAGGCCGCCGTCGGGGAGATTGAGGAGGTTTTCGGGGAGATTGAGGAGGCTGTCGGGGAAATTGAGGATGCTGTCGGGGAAATTAAGGAGGTGGAGGAGGAGGTGGTGATGGCGGTGGCGGCGGCGAGTAGACACAAGGGTTTGGCGAGGAAGGTGTTGCCGGACGTGTTGGGGCTGTTCAATTCGCGTTTGTGGAGCCTCTGGAGTCCGAATGTGTACTGAAGGTCTGGAGCCCAATCAAATCAATTTGATTTTTTTTTTGCCAGGAAAATTTTGCTTCGGAAAAAGCAAAAAAAATCATATAAAAATTTATCCTTCTTTTGGTGGTTGATTAGATTTTTCTTTTGTTTTATAATTATATAATCGTTGTTCAGTTCAATGATGCCCCACTTTAATGCGTTTGTCTCCCAATGCATTATCAGCTTTTTCTTCACCGGCGGGAAGGCACTTTCTCGGCTTCCGGGATTGTTTGGCTCTTTCCCGGCAAATGATTGGTAAAGTTTTTAATTTTCAGGGTATGGCAATGTAAAAAAAAATTCTTCAAAATGTGTGCATTTCTCAAAAAAGATGAAAATATCTTTGAACTAAATTTTACATAATTCAATTCTTTTGGTTAAATTATTTTATAAAAGTTAATTCTTAATTACAGAAGCAATGTACATTTTGCAATAAATTAATTAATTAAGGTATGAGATATTTTTCTTAATTTTTATTGTCGATAAAATGTTGCTATTAGGTTTATTTATTTTGCTTTGGAGCTAAGTTCCGAAATTAGGTGGGATAGTTATGAGATGGCCATATTTGAAGTGACCAACCCTCTGTAGTGGTCCTGGTGGAGGTGATGATATATATTTAGTATTATTTTAATTAAAATATCACAGTTATGATATTGCATTGGAATTGGATAGTGTTTATTTATTATTTGTGTTTTTGGTTTCTCCTTTTGATTTGTCAATTTGGTGCGATTTTCCATGCCTTGTTTTGGTTCCTCTGGGTCTGGACCTATAATCTTGGGTTTTAGTTCCCTAGATTAGGGCTCATGAAGACCCAGATGTGAAAAAGTTTATAGCTGCCATGTGGGGTGGTTGTTGTAAACAATTAGGTATGTAAACTGACAAAATAATTACAAAATTGCCCATGTATATTCTACATTTGCTAAAAAAGTTTCTATTGAGCTGGACATTATTCATGCTATGATGGTTATTTCTTTTCTTGTTACAAGGAATAAATTAATAGGGATGGTAATGAGTTGGGTTTGGAGCAAATTTAGTAATTTTCATTTTCTCAATTGGATCAAAAATATTGAATCACTATCAGGATTGAGATATTTTGACTCTTCATAGTCTAGAATAGAAACGGAAAAAGTTTGGGCATATTTAATAATCCACATTCCCTAACCCATTAAATTTGGATATTGGACTTCCATTAGGTTCATGATTTTTTGTGTGATCCCTAATAGATAGTCATAATAAGAATGTCAATACGATGAGTTCATATATATTTAGTGATTCTCATCTCCTATCCCGTTAGATCGGAGACATTAAATTCCCATCATGTTTAGAGACTTTTTCCCTCCCTATATGATGACAACAAGTAAGTTTGGGTATATTCATTAATCCTCGTTCCCTACCCCCTTAAATTTGGATATTGGACCTACGTTAGTTCATGATATATATTTTTGATCTCTAATAGAGAAACGTAATAAGGATGGCAACATGATGGATTTATGACATATATAATGATTCTCGTATGCGTCAAGTTTAAAGACTTTTCTTTTTTATATGATGACAATGAGCGGGTTTAAAACAAATTTAATGATCTACATTTTTTACCAGTCAAATGAAGACACAAATATCTCATCAAATTTGAGAATTTTTACCATACGTACACCCTAATATAAATTAGATAGATTAAAGGTAAATGAAATATCATTCGAGGACTTAATTTTCTTAACCTTCTTAACCTTTTTGTTACGTAGTGTTAGTCTATAAATCTTGAACTGTTAAATAAATGATGACAAGACTTATATATTAACTCTCCACACAAGGAGGACAAAACTCTCAAAAACAACAACACCAAATATTTGTGAAGAATAGCGATCAATAGTCCAAACAAGGATCAGTTAGAATCGAGACCTAGCAAACTCAAATGCTTTGTTGGTAGGTAATATGATATATAAATGTCCAATTTGGTTGTTGGAAAGAGTGATTGAATTAATGAAAATGTTGTTGCCATGTTCAACACTTGACTAATTGGAGAAATGTGTCCTTTTTTCTATAACTTAACATGATTATAGCAATTTAATCGAGTATATTTTATATAGGAAAATGACAAGTTATGGGTTTGGCTTTGTGGAGTTGGAGCCAATTTCAAAGAGCATGGTGGGAACAAAGGGGAATATGGAAATAACTAGACTATTTTTTATTGCAACTATATTAATTTTTGAGTTCAATAATAAAAAATGACAAACGGAAGTATGGAAATAACTAAACTCGTTCTGTTATCATTTTGTATAAAGGTCAAATATTTCGAACTTGATAGAGATTAATTATTTCTAATTCGACGGGTTGAAATATGAGAATCACTAAACCCGTCATGTTATCATCAACGCTTGTTTGACCAATCGGTTAAGCACTTGAACTTGGGTCCAAAAGACCTGTGTTCGAGTCACGCTACGATATCTCAACTTTATTTCCAATTTCTGTTTGGCCCCTCTCTCTCTCTCTTGGCAAGAGTCTAGTGGCAATATTGGACCCCCTTCTACATAAGGGTGTGTCTTAAACTATTTATTGATACAATGATCTTGATACAATTTGCCGATAAAAAAAACCCGTCATGTTATCATTTCTTATTGACAAGACTTACACCCTAATCAGTAGAATTTAAATTTAAATGTTTAACCTATTAATCTCTATCTTTTTTCCGATTATATCTTGTTATAACTTTGCTCCTCATCCTAATGAATTATTTTTTTTGTTTCATTTTATTATAATTGAGTGCACATAAATCAAATGAAGGAAAATTTGAAGTATGAGAATTTTGAATACCTGACAAGCTTGTGGAGGCATAGCACAGTGATCTCCATTGAAGAAAATTGGTTTCGAGGTAAAGAGCTAATAAAGCATCTCAATCTCCCAAACAAAAGCAACGAGCTAAACATGAATCTTTCCATTCATTTGGCTATCGCACTCAATGAATTCATTCATTTTACCTGAATTACATGCATGGAGAAGGTCATTAGGCTACACAAAATATAATCAGTAACATGTAACCAATATTCTAAAAAAACGCTAGGCGCTAGTCAACGGAGATGACATTTTAGAGCCTAATCGAAAAATAAATCGAAAATTATAGAGGATTAATCAGACAACTCGGAAATTTTTAGAACATTGCATGTAACTAGTGAGTCTCATCCTTAATTGAGTTTTGCACATTTCTGTTTTGACCCATGGGCTCATGCCGGACGGGTCACCACCCACCCACCCACCCACCCATGTATTTGGATGGTGGTCCGGCCAAATGTCGCGGGTCATCAGATCTCGATCCATGGACCAATCCATTTTCCATGGATTCGACCCGAATAGGTCAGGCTAACAGATATATTTCCTTATAGTTCATAGGCCTTACCTTTCCATGATTGGGTCGTGTCAGGTCAACAACGAGTTAAATGGATTGCAATATTGAGAGGCAACGATACATGTTTAGGGCGTATTCAGTGATTACTGTTTCCGGTCACGTTAGGTCAAAGAAATTGGTTCCCTATTGGGTACAAAGTATGTTCAGGGCGTGTTTGGGAGCAGATTTTGTGATTCAATCGGGGACAACAAGTCTTGTCGGGTTCCGGAAGTTTTGTTAACCCTATGGTGGCGGATTTTGTCATCCTCGTTCCTGCCTCGTTCGGATCGAGAATAACAAGTCCCGTCAGATTCATGATATTTTACCTCTTGTACAAGAATATCAAAAAAGCGTGTTTGGACTGATTTTGTAATCTGTGTCCCTATTCCGACCAAATTGGGAATATCTAATCTCTCACGAATTATGAGTATTTTGTCGTCCTTAATTAAGAGAGGCTGAGAGAGGAAATAAAGACTTACAGATGACTAAGAGCTGAAACATCTGAGCAAAAGCAAGCATAGGTAGGACCAAAGATCCTCTACATCCATTGGACACAGGAACACCAAATCTTGCTAGCCACTGAAAATAACACACTCAATCAGAAAATCTTCTTCTTTTTATCTCAAGCAATAATCTAAACAGTTTTAACATGTCAAAAACAAAATACAAACAAACATAAAAAAAATGTTATCACAAAATTCATCAACTTCTATTCACAGTGAGTCTTCGGACATTCACAATCAGTGTATGTGTTACTCACACAACTAAGTCTAGACAAGTCTTTTATCTCTATCGCAATTATTTTAGAAAACACAATCAAATCAGACGAGTTCCGCATAATGGACAATAACAAATGAATGAGTTAAACTGTCATGTTCTAAAGAGTCAATATTATGCCATTCATGATTTAGATTTTAAACTTATGCAAATAACACCATATGCGATTATGTCCAAAATGTGTGCTGTACATGGCTACATTACCTCAACCTGTACCTCTTTTGGGAATTTTTATAGGGATGATTTCATATGACAAAAATGATGCACCGATCCCCTTAAGTTATATTTCTCTCGCATATCCCCTAACACCATTCCTTGTCAAATAAAATGACCAAAATGCCTTTCTTTATCTTTCAAACTTTTAAAATGTGTCATTCTCTTTCAAACACTAGATAGCTTTCATGGAGGAGATGGAGAAGGGCAGAGAGTGGAATTTTGGATTATTTTTTTAAAAATAATGAAGGCCATTTTGGTCATTTTATCCCTCAAAAAACCTAAAGCTAATGGTGCGAGGAAGGACACATGCAGAAAAATAAACTTAAGGAGGTGGGGACACCATTTTTATACTTGGGTGTAATAGTGCAAGAAAATATAGGGTGTAGTCATCTGAAATTTCATTGCTTAGTGGTAATATGAGTAAAAGAAAGTTCAAGAAATGAGTGAAGGATGAGAAGTGTAGGGTTACCTTACCAGTAGCTTTTGGGCGAGTCGCTTCCAATCAGCAAAAGTTGATCTTGTGGGACTACAACTACATGTCTTTTGGATCCGAGCATGAATAGGACCCCCCAAAAAGAGGCACCCAGAAAAGAGGCAGTGACAATCATTTTCAAATCAATTTTCCATTTCCCACCAAACCAATGCTGATAAAAATGCACTGTTGATGACAATAAGATCCCAACTACTTACATCAACTTTTCGGGCTCCCCGGAGCTGGAGCTGCAGCTGTAGATCAGCCCCCACAGGTCTCCATAGCACATTCGACACGAGCTTGTGGACACTTCTGGTCATTTGTGATATTAACCACTGCCTGTTTATAATTTCATCAGCAATATCATTTTGGAAAAATCCAAAACTCAGTGAAAATAAATAAATGAAGATCTAAGTGACATTGGTTGCTATTGGAATTTACTCTCCACAAAAACTAGTGGTTGATCAAGCCCAAATAGAAGGAATTGTATCAGGAACTAAGGCAGAGGTATAAATAAGTATATTGTAAATTATATATAGATGTGTAAAAAAGAAATTGAATTATAATTTACCATCCACCTTGATCCAGTCCTTAAAATTTCACAGTTAAGCAAATGAGGAAACTCCTAAAACAACATATAATCCAGACTGCTATTTCTTGGAGGTAATAGTCATATAGATAGCCGATGGTCATGCTATTTTTTTACGGAGAAGTCACAAAAAGCTAATGGCATGTCAACAAAATTGTTTCCAATGTGAAACTCAAATCCAGAAGCATCACCGTCCTTGGTTCTTCCCAATCTAGTTACGTTAATGCTGTGACATTATAAATCATTTATGTATTTGTATGGATGGTAGTTTTTTTCTTCCTCAAATCAAAGTTTGCGGCTAAAAAGTGGCGGAAGCTTGTGAATGAAGAAAACACGTGGGAGGATAGCTTTAAATCCTAAGCAGGTCCACTGTTCTACCCAATCGACGTCCATAGATTGAAACAAAACATGTTTTCACATATCACTTCATGTTTTTAATTATGGCAGAGGCTCTTCTAGAAAAATATCGCATTATGAAGGTTTGAAATGACACTACAAAAGTGTTGGCATGATGAAATATTTTGACATCAACCCAGGGCTCCGCAGAGAACAAACAACAACAGTAGAAAGTAAAAGCATGCCTTGTCTAGTGAGGTTGAAGAGTACCTACATGGGTATAGTTCCAGATTACGGGTCAGTCTCCACCAGGCCATGGTTTCTGTAGTAAGCACACGTCTACACTGATCTCGTGACCATGCATTTGTATGGTGCAGAGCCATCATCCCCATCTGCCCACAAGCCAATCATATGATCAAGATCAGTATAGCTAATATTTATACATACATGATTCGATCAATAACCATCATGTAGATAGTAGAAACAAGATCATCCTGATACATGATTTATTCACGTTATGGACCATTTTTCGTTGAACCTATCTTTTATCCGGTCTATCATGCTGTGAGAAACTCTAATAAACATAAAAAGTAAAAATGCTAGCCCACTTTGCTACAAAAGGCAATCCCCAAGCCAAGCATATGATCAAAGTCCGCATTGCTGATATGCATTCATATATGATTAGATCAAAAACCATAATGTAGAAACAAGATCATCAGAGCAGTGTTTACTCATCCTGATACATTATTCACATGACACACCATTTTTCGTGGAGCCTATCTTTTATCCGGATTATCATGCTGTGAGAAACTCTATAAACAAAAAAAAGTAAAAATGCTACAAAAGGCAACTTCTTAAGGCGAGGCAGAGGCACTGTGACAAATTTGCCATAATTGGAGGGGGTCCAAGATGCTACTGTCACAGGGGGGACCTGTACCTTGAGGACATAAGACATTAGTCGAGTGGAAAAATGCAGCCCTTGGTGTCTCCCTAGAATCGGCTTTCAATCATGTTAGCAGCAAACACACTGGCCATTCATATATGTATTCTCTCACTTCTCTTTACAGGTCACTAGCCTCCCCAGTTACACATATTCAACCACCAATATTGGCTTCAATTGAAGCTATACTAGTATTATTGTTCCTGGTGTCACCACATATCCCCCTAAACACGGATATATCGTACCTAAGCTATACAGTGATCTGATTAGATACTAAGATTAAGATCGCCAAACATTCTAATCTTAATATGCCAATCTCATCTTATGTCTTAGATAATGCGGTAATGAATTACCAGTCCCCCACACTAACCATGATTTTAACCATGAAGAAGGACATATTCCCTCACGTAGATTGTTACATACGAAGAAAAGACATCTCCTTCATGCACTATATAGGAATCCAGGACTATAGTTTCAGTGGATCCCACCCTTAATTAAGCCTAACAAGGTTGGGCCAGATGCAACTATTAAGGTTGATGTCCACGCAATATCATGCTTGATAATATGTAGTATCAAACTCTAAAATATCATCTGACACATTTTAATAATTACAAGTTAATGTCACACTAGTCATATCATCTTTTCCAACAACAAAGTATAAGAAGCTTGGCTAGTTTTGAAGTATTGAGCTCTAAAATATCATCTCACATATGTTTCAGTAATTACCATTTACAAATTAATATCACAGTATAAGCAGCTTGATAGTTTTGAATTTCTCACCACATAAATTTAATTGCATTTCCAGAGCCATTGAGAAATAAGTATGAATCACAAATTACTGTACTAACTCGTGATGATCCAGCTTAATGACAAGCTTCATCACCATATTCAGAATATTTAGTTCGACTAATTCTCAAAGAAAAAACAAGCTCAATAATTATTTAAGAAATGCCATGTGATCAAACCTAATCAACCATGAAAAATATTATAACACGGGAATAGAATGAAATAAATGCCAGACATTTAGTGAATGAAGTATTTAGAATCGCTGAAGGAACTCTCTACTTGTGGTTTGTTAGTTTGAAATCTAAAAATTACCAACACATAATATGATCAAAATTATGCTCATTAAGCCACTTGCACTCTAGTATGATCCATATAACCTTCACAAAAGAAAACAATAACACAAAGCTTACATTAATCTAAACAGTTAACAGTACCCGGTGAAGTAGCTAAATAACCATCTGAATTTGGTGGCTTTCACATATTTGCTAGGATTTGAACCTCTGGCATCTTAAAGCTCTTGGATCAAAATTTTATGGAGATCTAAACCAAATAGGGTCAACATCTATCAAGCCCACAGATTATTTTCTATTTAGAGTTAACCATCTTCATGCCTTATCAATGATATTTATGTACTGGTGTTGTTTTTCTTTCGTTGCTACCAATCTTTCTTAGACACGGTTTGTCTTGTGAAGGATGAAACTCTTACTTTTGTCTCTAAGCGAAGAGCATTTTTCTCTTTTCACGGCCCACTCTTATTCATGTACATTCTTATGGGGCATCCTGAGATTTGACTGTGTAAATAGTTTTGGTCCAGTCAGGCTTTTCTACAGAAAGCCTATTTCTGATGGCAGAGAATATGAATATGACATATAAACAATAAGGAAAACGACTTACTGCATACTGCCATTTTACTGTCCCGTGACAAGCTTCAGGTATTCATGACATCATAAAGCCTCTTCAATGGTAAATGCTAGACACTGTGAGCTCATTAAAAATAAGCTGACAAACAATTTTCTACCTTCTAAGAATCTGAGCAATTATATCATAATTTAACAAAAGTAAATCTAGGGTCTCGGGCTTGGATCATTGTTACGGTCCCGGGATATGGAACGGGTTATGGGTCCCGTATAGTTGCTGGAAGTCTCACGGGGCAGTAGCCCATGCTTCTTCCCACGAGCAATTGTTGCCTGGTAAGCTCGTTAGAGAGAGCTTTGACCTCAAATAACCTAAACTGTATTTTGATTCAATTGATAACTTTATTTGGAAAACAAGGCAGGTATATATAGCCTGCTGTAACAATCCAACTAATGACTGAATAAACACAAACCCTTAACAAATCCAACTCTAATAGCTAATATTCCAAACTAATCCAAACTCTACTAGATAATTCCCAAATACTAATAATTAAATACATGATACATTTGTTGGGATAGGACTCCTAACAATCATATACAGTGGATATAGAATCGTATAATAACGTTATTAAGACCATCTCCAACTCATGCTATATTTGTCTCTCTAATGCAAAATATGCTATATCAACTCCAACAACATGCTATTTGCTATGCTATTTTGGCATATGCTCTAGTTCCATGGCATATTTGGCATAGAAATGTAGCATATGCTATTTGCCTCTCCAAGAAAAAGTATTTTTTTATTACTACTTTATCATCCAAATGTTACTTTTACTAATTAATCAAAGAAAATAATCATAATGATACAATAAAATATTTTATTTTGTTTTGTTTATTATTAAAATATTTAAATGACATATAACAAATAGCATATAACATATATGGTTGGAATGAAATAGCATATGGATGCTAAAAAAATAGCATATAGCATAAATTTTATGGTAAATATAGCATACCATTGGAGATGCTCTAACTGGAAGCGCTTACTTCATGGTGCATTATACAAGTAAAAACAATCATTGGATATACAAGATAAGTCATACCCTTATTGTCATTTCAGATCCTGCTGAAGCCTGAATCCACTGCAACCTCCGTCAGGTTGCACGTTCAAATTGGCTGCAGACACAAACATTTATTCAGAGGTGAAATATCTAATAACCACAGAATACAAATATATAGGTAAAGCCATTCACAGTTTATTATACTCAAATACATAATGACCCTTTCAGCTATTGTATTATTGTCATTGGTTACAAACTGTTAAGTATTTGTAACCTTCTGATTATTACAGTATTATTGATAAAGATCTTCATTATGTCAGAAACAAAGGTCCATCCTGTCTCATACAGAGTGCATGTGAATAAGCAGGTCTTTTAATAGGACATCTTAAAATACAAGGTTCGAAGGACACGTGACAAATATCGTGTACGATACTGTATCCAAGTACTGACTCTTCTGGTGAATAACAACGAAAAAAGCATCACCCTGCCACCAACTGTGCTTATGAACATGACCATACAACATTTAGATAGGAACCTCTAGCCTTTAAGTTAAGGACCCACTCCTCAATTCGCAACATGACATGATCTTGACAAGAATAGCCAACTAAAATCTTGTAACTATCTCTCTGTTCCTGTCTACCCGCATTTATCTGACTAATGGATGCTTAGAAGAACTGCTTAATCTATTTATCTCACATGCTCTCCTCACCATCAAAGTCGTCAAATCTCGAGTTTTGCTAATACAGATCTGAAGATGAAGGTTACTCTTCTCGCAGATATACTATGGAGAATCATTATATCATTAAATACTCTAAAACTTAGCGTTTCATCTCTTTGTTGCAGTTACTTGGTTGGATGCACCGAAAGTTTCGTCAGAATAGGGGTGAAACGCTCAAGGATCTTGCTATTGGTAAGTCATGTTCTGCTATATATGCATAGTTCTGACAGTATACCAATGTGTGCACTTTACAGAAATAATTTCAATTGGACTAACTCCTCATGTCTGAGCACTCTAATCAGTTAACACTGCACTTTTGGAGAGAAATTCCATACTGTCCTGACTTCTATGGGTAACCTAGTCTATACTTCATGTTGTGTACATCGTAAATAATGGTTTTAGTCACAACACTAGCAGCACTACATGCAACTATGGATGGAAGGCATCCCTAGGCTGTGAAAGCGAAATTCACATTTTTCATAGGTCAGCTTCTTTGTCATTATCAGTTCTTATAATGCTTTTGCGTCAGGAAACTCTTGTACTTGCCTTTCATGGCAGCCATCGCTTGATGAGCAACAGTATTATCCAAAGTCACACTACGGCACCACCCCCTTCAGGCAACCCCCTAAAGACCATTGTCGGGGATCTTTTGCTGGTTTGGAAACAGCAAGAGTCGAAGAAGACTATGAAGTAGAAGAATCAGCAGCTGCAGCATCTGAGCTCTTTCACGGGTTCCTTGCAATTGGAACCCTCGGATCAGACCCATCTTCTACACCAACCTTTTCCATCTCTATTGAGAGTATAGCAGGAAAAGAAACTGAAGCAACAGAAAATGATTTAAAGATCATCAATGATGAGTTGGAGAAGGTTCTGGGAGCTGAAGCAAAAGAAAATGGTTACAATGACTCATCCAAAAGAAGCAGTCATGTGAGTACTGGGAGAAATAGCCATGTCAGTACTGGGCGAAGCAGCCTTGGTAGTACAATGACACTAAGTGGAAAGCCAGCTGAAGGCCTAGAGATTAATGGGAATGGAACTTCAGTTTGTCCCCTCCAGGACTATCTTTTTGGGTCAGCAGTTGAATTATCAGAAACAAAAGCAGTGGCTAAGAAAGAACACAGGACATCACTTGGGGAGTTGTTTCAGAAGAGTAAACTAGCAGACGATAATTCTGGAGTCAAATGTGAGGGAGATGAAAAGCGCGCAGAGAAGGAAGCGGACATATCTGCCATGCAACTCATGAAAAAGATGATAAAAAAGAAAACGCTACATGCTTCACCTAGGAGTTATACTGCAACTGCGGATTCTCCTTCAGCAGAAACAAAGCTGCACAAGGTACTTCAACTAATAGTTCTACTTCTACACAGAACTATTTCTTAGTTATTCCCTCCAAAAGCATTCTAAACAATAATGATATAGTAAAGTGAACATGTTTCTCCAAGCCATAGAACTTTTATATATATGTATATAAATAGTTCCTCAGTGATATTATGGGGTGGTCCATATAAGCAAGAAACTGACAGCTCCAGTTATCAACCAAATGATTGCTTTGGTTCAGTTAAATAGCACTTTTTTTCTTATAAACTGGAAGTACTTTACCAGTTTTGAAACTTATTCAGTGCATGATTATCCAAATATGAACTCCCATTCAAGCTTCTCTATTCTTCGATGTGTTATGGGCAGATCCTTCATATGTTCCACAAAAAAGTTCATCCTGAAAGCTCAGCAACTATTCGAAAAGTTGGCAAGCCCCAGAAAATAGAGAAGAAAAGGAACACGACCGGTGATGGGGGGAACAACGGAAATCCGGTGCTCCATGAAGAAGATATAGTACTATTTCCCCAGAAAGGCCTCTTAAAGGAGAGCATAAGACGCTGCAATAGCCTATGCAATCTACCCAACTCAAATGGAAACAAAGAGCACTGGATCAAAACAGACGCAGACTGTAAGTCCATTATCTACCCATAAAATTTCTCTCCACTTTGATTTAGTTTAAAGCATAATTTTCCCATCTTAGATCATAACTCATAATCATTAATCAAGTTTGAGTTTTCATACTCATTCAACTAGTAGATTGACTTTTCAAGGGTAATGGTGCTAATTGACTTGAATACAAGTATAGCTAATATCATAGTCCTAGCATGATTTTCTTATTACAAACCTACAGCACACAGAAATATATTTACTCAAATATAGGAGCTTTAAAAGGCATACCTCTACTGGCATAAATATGCAAATGTATAGTTTTTATTAATTCTAGGGTTTTTATAATAGATGTAGTCTTGGAGTTCTGAAAGGAGGCAAGAGCAGGAGCAACAATTTCAAATCAGCAAAAAGTGTCATCGTGTTATTCATAACAGTTTCTGTGAGTGTGTGAAGTACTGTACTATGTTATATAGAGTTTGGATGGAATAAATAATCATAAGAGGCACTCCTCTTATGCCTGAGTAATTGATGCAGAATGTAAACCAATAATGAGTGTGTATATTATATTTTATTAACTATGGATGTTGTGAGATGTCATAAGCACAAATTGCACGTTAATCAGAAATAATGTCCTTCCTAGAAAATAAATCATTTGCATCATGACAAGTAGAAGGGTACAGACAGAAAAGCTTCAAGCTACCGACGATGGACATAAATGACCAGACAGGTAACCTGCCAGATTAAGTGGTGAACATCATGCACTATTTCGAGACAGTCGTGTAACTTTATTCCCCATGGTTTCTCTGGTTACTTTGTATGGTGCGTTACAGAACTTGGCTGGATCCTACAATAATTAAATATTCTAAAATCTAAAGATAATACATAAAACATAACAAGACCTAATGCACATTTTTGACAGTGCAGATAGAAGTACAATAATGCTGAGTGCTGACCTTCAAATGACATAATTATTGGTTTCTCATGCGCATGGTACATTATGTTCTTGAGCTCTTCTTTATTTACCACTCCACCCACAGCCACCATGATTTATCCACAATCATTGGCTAAGGCTCTAAGCTAGAGGTTTAAGGCAGTTTTGTTTTGGATTATGCATTTGAGGGGCATGATTACCTAAACATACAAAATATCTCCTTCCAGAAACAATTTTGTGACCGAACGTTGAAACACGTTGATATCATAGCCTTCACTAAATAGTAACAGGTCAATCAAACAACAACAAGATAATAAATAGAAAGGCAACTACTGGCATTCAATATGAGGGCAAAAAAAACTTAATGAATTCACTGGAAATTCCAAGGATGAGATGAATAAGCAACCATTGATTGCTGAGAAAATGCAGGAAAATTGAGAGCAGTTGAAATACCTAGATAATCAAAGCATCTTCGTCCCAAAACAATTTCATGATCAAACACATCAACACACATCAGTACCACAAACTTCAGTAAATAATTCTCAACCGATCCGATCAATCAAACAACGCCAAGCTAATCGATAAATGTTCAAATACTAGCACAAACGAAAGAACAACAGAAATTCGTCTGAAATTGTAAGGATCATCAAATCGCGATTTCTGAGAAAATGCAGCAAAATCAAAAGGTGCTTCAATTTTTACCTTTCCCGTCAATAACGCAACAAATTGCGACTCCATTTCCCAGCTTTCTCGGGAGCCAAACGCGAGGTCAAGAAGAAAATCTAGCGTATACGCGAATAGGAGGACTTGCCTGAGAGGTGGATCAGAAAATGCTGAAATCTACTTTCTGGAGCTCATCGCTGCGACCATGACGTTTTGGTTCGTCCTCGTTCTTCAGCCAAATCGTGCGCCATTTTTTCCGCGACTATTTATAACTGTGTGAATCATCTCTGAAACTGTAAATCTGAAGAAGAAGAAAAAAATGCGAGGGAAGAGGATTGCTGAATTTTTACCCGTCATTTTCAACGGAAATTTTGAAAATCTCAACAGCGTTTTTATGGCATTCGGCAACAAGTTTTATATACGTAGTACAATTTTTATGCCTCAGTTTTTCTTTGGACTTTAATACTTAAAAAAATGGGGTAATCTCTTTTTACTGCAGCCTGCATGTAAATACACCTATTAGTGAAAACTAAATGAAATTTAACACATTTACACGGTATGAATCTTAATAGTTGTATTTTAAAAAAAATAAAAGTATGTGTATTGAAGTGAGACATGTGTCAACTCCACCGTAAAATAAGAAATTGAAAGATTTTGTTGAATTTGTTCGTTCGGAAATTTTCTGAAAAGCTAATCATAGGTTATTCTCTCCATCGAAACAATAAGGTCGTTATGCTCATTACTAAACTTGTTGAAGAGATGAAATTGAACCAAGATATATTGTTGGGCCCGTAGACAGTCGTCCACAGGCACCCGATAACGCGCAAGTGCACGCGGTCGTTACAAGTAAAAATTCT
>JAYMTP010004399.1:0-15007 GCA_036897365.1 Geranium brycei
TTCATCCCCCAACTAATTTTCTCTGTTTTTTAGTACCTTAACAATTTTTTTGTGACAACTCATCTCTAAAATGCTTAAAATACCTAAACTACTCTTAGTTGAACCAATTTAATTTGAGCAGTCTCTAGTTCAACCAAGTCAATTGGAGCGGTTCAAAATGAAAACTCAGAATTAAACTGGTTTAAATTCTCATATTTGATCTGATTGGATGGTGGTCGAACCGGTTTAGACCGTTAACTATTTTCAGTTGGACCAGATCCAATTCTTCTTTCTTAAACCAGGGATATTTTAGTCATTTTAGCGTAGGTCGTCACAAAAAAAATGTCAGGATACTAGAAAAGAGAAAAAGTTAATTAAGGTACGAGACTATCGTTTCGCCATAGTTAGGTGTAAGAAAGTGTCATTAAAGATAGGTGAGAGGCCTTTACTTAAAATGAAACATTTCCCCCACGCCAAACACGCCCAGACTCGTACGTACGAACACACCGAAACCACTCACTCGAGTCTCCACCTTCCACCGATTCAGCAATCAATGACCCATATAATATATAATCGACTAAATCTAATCTCCCACCAAAAGATGCAACATTTACTCGTCTTCAGAGCCCTCATCTTCCTCGCGAAACCACAGTCGCTGCAAATGGCTCACCTCCCCGCCTCCGCCGTCTCCACCACCGCGGCGGTTCCTGGCTCCAGGGCCCGCCTGAGGGGCGTGGTCTTCGACATGGACGGAACCCTCACCGTCCCCGCCATCGATTTCGCCGCCATGTACCGGGCCGTGCTCGGCGACGACGAGTACCGCAGAATCAAAGCGGAGAACCCATCGGGCATCGACATTTTGCACCATATCGAGTCTTGGAGCCCTAGCAAGCAGCAGAGGGCGTATGAGGTTATTGCCGATTACGAGCGCCAGGGGATCGATCGCCTTCAAATCATGCCCGGTTTGTCGTTTCTCGCTCACCATCATTTTGAATGTAATGAAAAAGAGTTGTTTATTTTTATGATGATGAATTGCGTTCCTCAAGTTTCTTGCAAATTTCACATACCGTTGGTGCATTGAACTGGGAAATTTTGTAGTTTCTGGGTGGAGGGTTCGTGGGTTTGGTGAGAAGTTATGGTGAAATGTTGGGTTCAATTTTAGATTTTCAGAGCAGAACATGAGCATTTTTCTGGGTCTGGACTCTGGAGGGTCCTAGCTAATTAGAAAGTTATAGGGTGTTGTGGATATGTTTGATTGACAGTCTATTTTTCCATGCTTTGTGAATGTTGTAGCTATTATAAATGTAAATGTGAATAATTTGGTCAATAATTGTACAGGCGCTGCTGAACTCTGTGGATTTCTTGATGCAAACAAAATGAGGTATGATTCCTTCTCAGCAATGGAAATCAGTTTTCAATTGCTTCTTGTATGAAGCTGTTCGATGGAAATAATGATTTTTTTCCTTCAAGCTTTTGTATAAATTTGGTTATATCGTCATGCTTCTTGTTGAGAGGTTGTGAGTTTGAACCCCAGCGGTTTGAGCCTCACACTTCTTGTTGAGAGGTTGTGAGTTCGAACCCTGCTGAGAGCGGGATGAGGGAGGGTTGGTAGATTAGGAACTTGATGTAATTTTCAAAAATAAAATTGGTTATATAGTCACGCTGTCATGGTTTCTAATTCTATTTGTTGCCTTCCCTATTTCCCACCTTTCTATTTTTTGCCTGTTATATATTATCTTCACTGCTCGTCTGCTGGTTTTGCCTTTGGAATATTGATGTAGTATTTTGTTATGATAATGTGTTAGATTGTAAAAGTTTAGGGGCAATCTTATTTGGCCATTCCACTTACTGACACAAGCAAATGCCGTGGGAATTTGCTTCGTGCCATTGTTAAAAGTTTCAGGTACTCAATGATATTGATATTCGAATAAATTTATCCACTCCTAATCCGTTCCAAGTGTCCATTATTCTAAAACTGGACGTGCCAGTTTATGTGTTCACATTCACCTCTAGTTATGTTTGGATATCCTTTAATGAACCTTAAACAAGTTAGTTGCATTATACCCACTCGAGTTTGTTACAACTAAGGCACATAGGGACGATCAAGCATTGACCAAATTTTCCTCAATGCATGCAGAAAGTCAAAAGGCTAATGGAGTGAATATTTGTTTTCCTATCTTTTGGCATTTCCTATACACATTATATTGATTTTCATCTTTTCTTTGCTAGTTCACTTTATGAATGCCACTTTCGATGACAATGTTTTCAATGTATTATTGTCGCTGCCTGATGTAGTTATGTCTATCTTCAGAAGGGGATTAATCACTCGCAATGTGAAGGATGCAGTTGACATATTTCACTCACGATTTGGAGTAAGTCTCTCAAGTGATTTTGATAACACTAAAATTATCGTCCAATTAATCTCTCTCCAAATAAAATAGGCTTGGAGTATATACAAATATGTGCAATATCCGTTGTTTCAATACATGAAGTCACTAGGACAGGAAGAAGCTTCCTTCCATATAAATCATCCCATATTATTAAGTTAGAAATTCTCTTCTAAATCCACAGGTGATTTTTTCTCCAGCCTTAAGCAGGGAGTTTCGTCCTTATAAACCAGATCCTGCTCCACTACTTCATATCTGTTCAGCTTGGGATGTGAAACCCAATGAAGTGATGATGGTTGGCGATAGCCTTAAAGATGATGTAAGTATTCCTCTTTTCTTTTCTAGGGGAATGTACACTTAAGTGTTTTTCCATATTGTAATCTTGAGTATGCATTTCTTTCTTCATAGGTTCTCATGTCATTACATTAACAACTATGACTTGCAACTGAATGATTTTGTTCTCAGTGGTTACTTTATTGTTGAATTTGAACTGCTGTTATGTTGGTTTCTTGTCAGTGTCTAGAAACTGTTTTTCCTCATTGTACTTTCTAGTTGTATGCATATTTGTTCCACACTCTCTCGAGCAGAAGCTTAGTTCACAGACTCGTCACTTGAGTGTACCGCATTTTCTATATCACGATGTATTGATGCTCTACTATACCAAACCTTTGACTCATCTACACTCGGTCATCGATATTAGAAATATTTTTCACCTTTCTGATGCATATATTAGATTTCCATAGACTTCCCTACAAGTTCATCATACAAGTAAAGTCCAAATAGTGTTCTACTAAATAATCATCCCTTCCCTAAACGGCTAAACTATAGATGTTTTTTTTTCTTGACAAAGGTTTATTGAGATATCATTTTTCGTTATTGTTTCTGTTGTTGTGGTGGTTGAGATATGGTTTGAGCAAATGGTAATGGTGGATGATATAACTTACCTAGGGGTCTACAGGTGGCTTGCGGGAAACGAGCAGGAGCATATACATGCTTGCTTGATGAAACAGGAAGATACGACTCCCCTGAGTATAGCAATGTGGAATATAAACCAGATTTCAAGGTGTCCTCCCTCTCCGAATTGCATTCACTGATGAAAGCAAATTTTAATCTGTTGCCATGATCATCAAATGGAGACTTGGTTGAGCATCACCTGTATTATTATGGCATATAGATAAGAGTGAGCTATATAGATCCAATGCTTGAAATAGAAGAAAGCCTAGACAGACAGCGAAGTTGTAGGTTACTTTTGAGCACGCTGGATGAAATTCGTATCTCGTAAATCTCAATCAAATGAGTGACGGCTGTTTTTCTGGCAGCAGGTTAAGGAGAGATAATTTATTTTGTTAGATTATGTGTGAAAAATGTTTTTATTATGACATTGGTGGAGTCCTCCTTTCAAGTTGCTTTTGTGTCTATGGTTTGTGCTCCATTTTGAAACACAACAATTCTTGTATTTGTATAGAAGAATGCCTCCTACCTCTTAGAGATCTTTTTCCTGATGGTCCTAAAAACTTGAATCAAATGTTGATAGCAATGAACGAAAGAGACCTCGGTCATTGATCGGGGCAAGAAGTGAATAAGGAGAAATCGTTGATATACTTCAGTTCAGAAATAAAAAATTAATTTGCCCACCATGGGGGGCTCGAACCCATGACCACAAGGTTAAGAGCCTTGCGCTCTACCAGCTGAGCTAGACGGGCTTGATGCTTTTTGAGGTTTGTAATAATTTATATATAATTTAGCAAGAGTTCAGGAAGAGTGAAACCATATCTTGTACGTTTACTTCTAGAGTTAAACCACTAATTGACGTTAACTAAACCAGTATATTTCATGTATAATTTTAAACCTCACAAAAAAAATTATCATTTTGATTTATACTGTATGATACACGAGACTTTAAGCAATGATGATAATGCTAACTGGACGAAAAACAAAATAGAAGAAAATCATATTTATTTAATGTGTTGCGGTAAAATTCATAGTTTGTTTCAGTTCTTATTAGCTGTGAGTGTCTGTTGTTTATTTAATTCCTATTTATCAGCTGTAGTCGTGCTTATTAGCTGTTGTGGAGTGAGTTTTCTGCTTGATTGCAGGGTTGTTCACGGGAGTCGAATGGAGTTTTGTAGTAGGATGGCGAGGTTTCTCTATGCCAGTTTCGAGGTGGAGGTCGTGGCTTGTATTATTATATGAGTTCTTGTATACCCTCAATTTATGAGTGTAGGGATTGTCCCACCCAATTTGTATGATTGAACGAATGACTTTGATGATTAAAAAAAAAATTCTAAATTAGTCAATTTAACCTGAAAGAAAGAAAGACACATGCAATAATGGGTTATTGGATTTGGTTGGGCCCAGGCCTAGGCCCAAACTAACGGCGATCCCCAGTTTTCCCGCCAAAAACCCACTCCGCTGACAACCTCAGGAAGTGGCGGCTCATCCATTTACCCGCCATTTCGAACCCTACAGCTTCGATCTCAGCGACGTGCTTCGATCTGAAAAGGACTCGACTTTGATCCGATTCACGTAAGTTCAAGCTATCAGAGCAATTTCCATCACAAATCTGTTGATTTCTTTTGTTGTTGTAATTGTCTTTGAATCTACAGATCTGAAACGAATCAGTTGCGGATTCGGTGCCCAGAAGTGCAATCATGACAAGAGAGGAGGTCGAGAACGGAAGGGACGGCATGGTTATCGATGAGGGCCCAGGCAACGCCGTTCCCGATGAATTCAACCCTAATTACCTCAAACTTTATTACGGTATGTTTATAGTTCGAGTGGCGTGATTTTTTTGGTTTCCTGTGTGAACTCAACTGTGATCTGCTTGATTGTGTTTTGGGTTTTTGTTGACTGATGTCCGTTGCTGTGTAAATTTAATTTACATAACTGTAGTTCAAGGATTAGGGATCATTATTGATTTGGTTCATTTTGCAAACTAAACTGTTTTTTATGAATACAGTTTTCCATAACATAGACCCATTTCTCGTGTATGAATTCAGTACACTTTAGTCCGTCCATGGTAAATTGGTTCATCCTTTGACGTTTGTTTTAGAAAAATAGGGAATTTATTGTGGGGAAGAACAAGTCTTAAAAGAGACTACATAGATATATATCCGTACATGATGAATTTTTTGCTCTCTTCATAGCTCACACGTGTTACGTGTGTGTATGTGTGATGCGTCTCTAGCTTTTCAGAAGCCTTGTTATGATTCAAACTAGTGTTAACTGGCGAAATACCAATGCATTAACACCTAATGGGTCTATTTATATGTGGCAGGAAAGCTTTTTCCGCATGCTGATATCTTCAAATGGCTGTCCTACGGAAATGGTAAGCAGTCCCTGTGTCCAAATCAACTTGGTCATTCTTGTTTATATGCGTTCTCCACTGAACACATGTTATTGCACATACATATTTTTGGGGTTCAAAACAAAAAGGCATGCTGGACTTGTCGAAGGTTTGTGTTTTAGTGCCCTACCTACAATTTAGCCTAAAAAGGTAAAAATGGAAGGACAACACAAACACTTAAGGGCTGGGTTTTGAAACATAAGCAGTTTCATATTGCCTCATTAAAATTCAGAAATTATTTTTGTTGGTTTTATGATTATTCGGTTGAATGAATGGATTTTGATTCAGGGGCTAAAGCAACTTACTGACAGTCATGGATGGGCATTTTTCTTCTTCTTTCTAACCGTTTTCATATCCAATGTGTTAACTGGATTGCTTTTCTGCAGATGGGAAGCATCCAGCTTGTGACCAATCCTACATTGGGCGAAGGGAGTTTTCTTTCACCCTTGATCATGACGTTTTTCTTCGATATCAAACTTTCAACAGCGTGTCCGAACTAGAAAGTTCTGTCAAGGAGAAGTGCCCATACAAAATAGATATCGGTCCTGTTTACAATGTTGATGTAAGATACTCACCTTTTGCTTCTCTCTCTCTCTCTCTCTCTCTATATATATATATATATATATATATGTATGTATATATTTTTTTCATTGCTTTATTTGACTTTCATGATAGTTAATTTTAATGGACTTGTCTCTGCTTTCTGCATACTGTTTTGATAGTTAATGTTTATGTTGAAGGTGACAATTAGACAATCTGTAATGATTATAAGGATAAGGTACCATCGGGGTTGAAGTTCTACGTGATTAGGCTATTTATAAATGCATGCTGAGGAAAATCGGTCTTCTCATTCCTTTGCATTATTTATATATTTTATTTTCAGGTAGGATGGCACATGCATTATGATTCGGTTCATTTATCTAGTTATGCCTGTAGGACCTCTTCCACTGTAGTGTGCTAACTGAATCATGCCAGATATGTGATTCGAATAATGCGATTATACGAACATATACTTTCTAGCTAGGTTTTTTTAACTCTTTGCTTGTTTAGTAACCTCTAGCATTTTTCATTATGCTTCCAGCCTGCCAAGAGGAAAGCTTATGCCAATGCCTGCAGTCCAGTGGAGAAGGAGCTAGTATTTGATATAGTAAGCTAATCAACTTTTAAATAAAGTTTATAATTACGATCACATGAAAGTTGACTATGAGTGTTCCTTGTCTGACATGCTTGAGTTGAATTGTATTTCTGCCCAGGATATATCAGATTATGATGATGTTAGGTATTGCTGCTCAGGAGCTGATGTTTGCTTGGAGTGTTGGCCATTAATGACGGTTGCCATTAAAGTAATCGATACTTCCTTAAGAGGTACAATTATTATGCATTTCTGTACACAAACTACCAGAAATTTATCTGGATAATGGCTCCTACACTTCTTAATAATCATTCTAGCATTAGAACATACTTGGTGATTTAAATGTTTTATACATTTAAGTTATATAGACGCTGGTCATTACACAGATCAGGGGCTTTATTGTGGCACATATCTAAAATGATTTGATGCAGATGACTTTGGGTTTAATCACATCCTCTGGGTATATAGTGGTCGGCGTGGTGTTCATTGTTGGGTTTGCGATGGAAAAGCAAGAAGGTAATGCAAGAAACAGTTCTATGTAAGTGAATGCTGTGAGGCAAACCTTTTAATATTCTGTTCACTCCTGCAGGTTGACTAATGAGCAGCGATCGTCAATTGCTGAATACTTTCGTGTATACAAGGTGGCATACTGCCTCTGAAATTTGAATATTTCATTGGATGTTATTGATTTTTTTTTTTATCAGCAAGATGTTATTGATTTTCATAGCATCACATGAACTTTTGCTGTCTTTTGTACAGGGAAATGAAAATAGTAATAAAAAGGTTTCTTTAACCGGCCCAGTCCTACATCCTTTCCTTGTGTAAGTGAATTTATAGTGTTCGTTCGATTGCAGGGTTAGTTTTTTCCCCACTAAGATGTTTGAGCTTTGCAGGAGATCATACACTGAAGTTCTGAGGAGTTTCTTTGAGGAGAAACTGCTTTGTAATCAAAAGCTACTGTCAGTTGAGGAAAGATATGAAAAGATCTTAGAGTTGATTCCCAATGAATGTATGTAAATCAAATATTATCTGCTTTCTCTTTTTTCCTTTATGTATATGTCCACATGTTGCTGGTTTCCATATCTGGAGTCATTACAATCACCAGTTGTTTTAGCAGCTGTCACTTCTGATCTTCGAGGAAAGTGGCAATGTAATTGGAGGGCTTCCAATTCAAAAGACATTAATATAATTCGGTGGGAGCAGCTAAAAAAATTGGTGCAATCAGGGAAACATAAGGTATACATTTTGTGGCACAGGTTTTGATCTTGTGAATGTATTTCTCTTCAGTTTCCAAAATGCACGTATTTACCCCCATTTGTTTTCAGGAACATGGGGTGCACAGGTGTATTGAAGAGATTGTGTTCTCTTATACGTACCCCAGGCTTGACATGGAGGTTTGTGTGACTTATTGCCTTGCCCCTTCCCAGTTTTGAGTTATTTTTAGTGTAGGAACTTACTAGGGATGGTGTACGAATTTCTATGTTGAAGTGTGTATGCTGACGCTTATTATACTCACCTGCTTTGATGTTAGGTATCGAAACACATGAACCATTTGCTGAAGGCACCTTTCTGCGTGCATCCGAAAACAGGTTGATATCTGGAACACTTTGCTTTAGAATGAATGGTAGTGGGATCATGAAAATATCATCAGGGTTCTTTATACATAAAACTATGATTGGAAATCATTCCATCTATATCAATCATGTTCTTATTTAATACTGATGGTGAATCAACATTTAAATTATGTGTAATCTTTGCATATATGCAAGCATGCTCCATGGCTACCCAGTCATCTTTTGTATTCATCCACAATTTCAATTTTCTTAGCATTCTAACATGATATCTCTTTGTTTTAGGTCGTGTTTGTGTTCCTATTGACCCGAACCAGTGTGAGGAATTTGATCCTACAAGTGTACCAACCCTTTCCAAGGTATGTACTTTACTGAAGTTTTTCAATTCGTCAACACAGGCTCTTAAACTTAGCACTGGGAACTGGGAAGGTACATTAATCTTGATTGAAACGTGGTGAATATTCCATCACATGTTCTTTGGAACTCGTTGGTTGTCGGGAATTATCATGTGATTCTTACAAATTGAACTTCTTTATGTTTTATTGATGCAGATTTTTATTTGTGTTAGTAGCTTTTCCTTGCCCAGTATTATCTATATTTCAGCTCAGCTTCTTAGATATTTCTTTTATGAAAGAGGAAAGAGGAAATAGGATAACTAATCATTACTAGTTAACCACTCTACATCACTTTGTTATTGTGATTAGCTGCTGTATCAATCACTGCATGGTTTCTTTGTTTCTCATGATTCTGAACAATTTTTTTACATAAATTTGCAGCTGTTAGAAGAACTCAACATGGGAGGTTTGGGAGCAGATGTTGAAAATGGTAAATGTTAGAACCAAACAATAACATTAGTTTTTTGTAGACAACCCTTGTTTTCTGACTATAATCTGGCCTTGTCAAGCAATTTTTTGTGTACACAATGACCAATAATAAGACCAGAACTCAAACTGACAGGCAATAAGTGTTGTCTAGCCATATGTATTGGGTTTCGACAAGGAAATACTGTTTTCTGTACTTGTACTTGATGGAATGCCTCAGTGTATTTAACAATTACTTTATCATGCACTTGCTCTAATGATGTTGTAAATTTCATGGTTTGAATGATGACAGAATGGGAAAGAACCTCACTCGGAAAATCAATAAGGTTTTTCAGATCATCATTCTTGCAGCCTCTGCTAAAATCTAGCAAGGTAGTTCTCGTACCTTTTCCTTCTGTTACACTAATTCCATTTCAATGGTGTTGATTACGATCTGCTTCTAGGTATTCAACTTTTGGAGCATACCGTTATCCATGGTTGTTTTGGTGTGCTTAATGCTGATAACTTTTCTTTTTAAAATTTTACACTGTATTTCTAGAGTTTGATAGATTGGTTGTGAGTTATATGCCAGTCCACAATCAATAGTACACACCTTCAAGGATAACAAAATAATTTCTGAATTTCCAGTGTTTACTACTGATTCCCTACCTCCCTCTAGAGCGGCCTAATTTGATTTGCATATTGGTCAATAATAAAGTAATGTGATTTCTGAAATTTGCAGGAGGAGATGGAAAGTTTGTATAATGCGAAACTGCAGCAGTCCAAGAATTCCCTGACCTGGTAATGATTTCCTGTGTGTTGAAATCCAGATGTGTCCTTATGGAGCCTTATGGAGCGTGCCGGTATTTTACATGTAGCGTACTAAACGATTAATATTATCTGTAATACTTCTTTTCTTTCTAGCATTAAATTCTAAACCTGGTGGTTTCCGTTTTATATTGTCCTTGTAAATTTATATGAAGTTTGCTTCAGATTTTGTATACTTTACCAGAATTACGAGCCCATAAATGGTAGGGTTCCTCAAAAGTACAAGAACCTATGTAGTTTTTTCACAAAATTGACCCGACTAGGAGATGATCAAAACACACTAATGTTGGTGCTGTATGATTCTAGATTTGGATTATTCCTGTTTAAGAAATTACTGTGAAGAACAGGCAAAAGTATTGAAATATATTTTTCAATTGCAAAAGATAAAATATATATTTCTACCGCGACATTCAATTATGTTGTATTTTTTTTATCTCTAACTACCCAGCCCAGCCCACCTACACAAATAATCATATCTATCCCACCCTCCTAAACTAACAATCCCCCTAAACTCCACGGAGCATAGCGAGGATCGAACCCCGACCGAGACTGGACCACCAGCGCCAGTGCTATCTCCTTCAATTATGTTGTATCCAGAAAGTATATCAGTTAGGCCCTGACAGTCGTCAGTATCTCTTGTCATCAAATTGCCCATGCATGCGCGAGAGATGAGGATTTGGTACGTGTAAATGAATCAAATCTTGATACCAAACCAATTAACTCCAAGTTAATCACTGCTACTACTACCACTGCCCTTTTTCTTAATTTTATAGGAAAAGTAGGTTTGTTGATATAATGAGTTTCAATACAAACTTTTGACTCTCCATTGGTGACAATGCAATAACCATCAAACATCATATGATTTAAAATCTAAACTACTATCTATCTATCTCTCATTTTTCTCCTTTGCGCTAATGGTGCACAAACATTAGCATGTTTTGTTACAAATTAAGTATCATTGATCCAAAAACAAGTGAAGTTCACACCTTGAAGCATTTCTAGTTACATCAGAACGCACTGTCTTGACAGACCTGCACATTATATGAAGGATTCAGACGTATTTTCGAGAGCAAATTATTCGTAATTAAAACTCCAATATAACAAGATTTATCGGCAGTGGTTACAGAAAAGATTGAAACAGAGATTATCTCTCTTCTAATGATCATTATGCATATATACATACAAGGTCTAGGTCAACCCAAATTTAGAGCTATAAATGTGTTGTTATGCACCAGTATCTTCTCCCTTTGCACAAATATTATATTATATGTAATGTTTAATCTCTGCTTAAAATTCATTGGCTCATATTCATAGAAGTAATAATCATACAAGAGTTACAAGGACGGTCACAGGAAACCGAGGAAGGAAACATCTGTTAAGGGGTATGCGTTGTGGGTATCAGAAGAGAAGGTACTAACAATCCTACCATAATGTGGCAGGTAAGAGGTAATTTAAGAGTACAGAACCAAGTCCCATGCTAGATATAATATCACACATCCCTTGTAACATTGCATATCTACATCGTCATAATTGAAGACAGGCTCAGATAGAATATAACCCCATCCAGATCCCTAGATGTAATGACCATCATCTTTTATTTTATTTTTAACCAAAACAAACTAAAATATCATGCCAGTTGCTTAATAAGCACATAGGGGATCCAACTAAAACCAAGGCTTCAAGCTAAGAAGACCCAATTATACAAATTTCACAAATAAGGACAGCTTGGTGCATAAGGCTCCCCACATGTGTGGAGTGTGGTACAGAGGGGTGTCTCTAAGTATGCATTGTCAAGATGAGTTCTTTCTTTCTTGATAACCAGGATTTGATTCCTGGCGGGTCACCTGCTTGGCAGCATGTGTGGAGTTTGGATTTTTTCTTTCTTCTGACTGCGGCCTGACTGAGCCTAGCTAGATTTACTTCTTTTCGATTTCTGCCCAAAGTGAGCTTGCTGATAAAAAAAAGACTTTAAAGCAAGAAGTTGAAAGAACAAAATAAAAAAAGTATCTATCATTGGTGTGATGAGAGGTCTTTCTCACTTTTCAATTCAAGCAAAAACAAGTAGAAACAGAGAGAAATAAAATAGTACGGAAGGGGACTTACTCTCCCCTTTAAGCAGATTGCATGACTTTTGCTTTAATATATTTCCTGTATAATCTCACACAATCTTCTGCCATACCAGTCACCTCGTATCTTTGTCAACAACAATGCCCAAGACTTTGTTCACTCCTAGAGTTGTTCAAAAGTTAGAATGAGAGCAAACCCAAATAAGAATTTAATAGTCAAAAGAAATAATAAACACAGATTGTACTGTGAATATATAATCCTTTTTAGATGAGTTATGTATTCACATTGAAGTTTTTGAATAACATGTAAACTGAAACAACTAGCAGAATTAACTTCCTATTTTCAGAAATCTTGAAACTCGAAATCAATATGCAAGGAGCATAAATATAATACCTATCCCACACATGAATACATAACACAATTCAGCATTAAGGACTCACAAAAATGTTGGAGACGGGATGTAATAATAGCAAAGTGTTATGTTATACTTTCAACTAAAAGGCCTTTGAATGGACACAATTGATGATATTGCATCCATCCTATTCTGGGCATATGGGTCAACGTGAGTAATTAACTATACTGAAGTATTAATTTTCAGGAGAACAATTTGAATACTGACATATAGACGAAGACACGGATTATATTTAGGAATTTCAGCACATTCAGAGTAATCAGACAGTTTATAGCACTAAATACTTGTGAGCTGATAGAATTGAAATCAAGCCTGGTCCTAGAATGTAATGATGAAGTCATAATAATGTAGAGATAGTTGCTGACCTGCAAAAGCTGTCCACGCAATATTGTGGATCAGCTAGTTCACTGTTTCATCTCACCAGCTCTACGCAAATTCTCCAACATACATACAGCAAATTTATCCGGTGAAAAATTCCTCTGAACCATCTCTAGTAGAATTTCCTTCTCGCATCTCTTGTTATACTTTAGAAATCCTTTAAGAACTGTATTAAAAGTTCCCTTATCTGGCTCACAACCACTCTCTTTCATCTGTACCACCAATCTCTTAGCTTCATCTATAAAACCCTCTTTGCAAAGTCCATTTATCATAATATTATATGTTATAGCATCAGGCTGCACACCTTGGGAGGCCATTTGGCCATAAAACTTGTAGGCATCTTCAAGCTTTCCATCTTTCCAAAGTTTATCTATGACTATGTTGTATGCTGCAACATCAGGCTGCATACCTTTGGCCGGAAGTTTGTTGAAAAGTTCCAAGGCATCTTGGAGCCTCCCAACTTTGCACAAAGCATTAATAAAGATGCTGTAAGAAATGAGATTAGGAACTATTTCACCATCTTCCATTGTTTGAAGCAATTCCAAAGCTTCAACAATTCTATTACTTTGGCACAAGCCACCTAATATGGTACTATAGGTCGTCATAGTGGGTTTAATTCCCTTGTCAGGCAATTCGCGGAACATAAGCAACGCCTTGTTGATCTTCCTGTCCTTGCAATATCCACAAATAAAATGGTTATAGATGTGGATTGTAGGCAAGAGGCCCCCTTCAACCATAGAGTTAAGCACTTCAAGAGCCTTATCAACGTGCCCTAAGTTATAAAGCTCCCTAATCAAAGTCTCATGGGAAAATACATTAGGCCTCACACCTTTCACTGCCATTGCACCTAAGAATCCTAAAGCTTCATCAACCCTTCCATTCACACAAAGACCATTCACAATCGCACTACACATCTCCGTGCCAATCTCAAAACCCCCACTTTCCATTTCTTTTAGCAACCCAATTGCAGCACTCACATCTCCCCCCTTGCACAAACCAAAAATCAAAGTTCGAAAAGTGATCACATCAGGTTTGCAATCTACCACGACACCATCTAACTTGCTAAACCATTTGAGGGCTTCAACAACATTGCCCTCCAAAAACAGGCCATTAATCAGAGTATTAAATGTCACGATGTCTGGCTCGTAACCACGTTTAGCAATGGCTCCCAATAGAGAGAAGCCATAACCGGGTCGCTTCAAGTGACAACAAGAATTGATGGCAATGTTGAGGGTATGGAGGTTACAAGGAAGACGAAGCATACCCATTTCTCTGAACAAAGAGAGGACCGTGGAGTGATGACCCATTTTGCTGAGAGGAACGAGGAGGTTATTGAAATTGGAGATTGAAGGAAAGGGTTTGGTTCCACTCAGTTGACGAAAAACATTGGGAGCATCAGGTAGGGATTTGGGGGGATCTGAGAATAGCAAAGAAAGGGACACGATACCTCTGCCTCTGTCAGATACGGATCCAGAGCCGGTGGCGCCGCCGCAAGATCTCCGCACCACCATCATCATCGCCGCCGTAGCTGCTACTTGGCACTTGCACTCATACCCTTGCCTTCTCTGTTAGCACTTCCACTACAATTTACAGTTAACTTATTTAGTCTTCAAGTGTTTTTACTATTATTTTACTGTTAACTCAAATATACTTTGTTTTCACTTAAGTCTACATAATTTACATTTTAGGTTCTTAATCGGGTGGCAGGAATTCCGACGGGTCGGTCTGGTTCATATGCACATAGGCAGGGATGGGCATGTGTCTAGAACGGATCGAACCGGTCAATAACCGGACCAGAGTCCTAAGCTCTAAAAAATTGAGAACTGGAACCGAACCTCTATATAATGGGCCAATTCTAGTTCTAGGCCCATTTATTTGGTTTGATTTCTCGGTTCTACCTGCTAGAACCGATTAATTCTTTATTTTTGTTAGTTATGCGGTTTAAGATGCAAATTAGACAATTTTGATCCGATTTTTAAGCAAAACATGAAATTTATAATTATTAAAGTTCTAACAAAAACACATTAAAAATTAATTATTAAACTCAATCGAATTATAAAGTTCGCTAATAAAATAATAATAATAATAAAATATTTGTAATATATCT
>JAYMTP010004400.1:0-15004 GCA_036897365.1 Geranium brycei
AGATGAAAATAGAGAATAAGGATTAATAAATAAAGAAAAGAAAAAGAATAATAGTAAAACGGAAGAGGCTGTGAGAAAAAACATAAGAGATTGAAGAAGTAAAAATAAAATAGATTAATTAAGAAGAGAATAAGATAAAAAAAATTAAGAAGAAATAATAAGAGATGAGGACAGTAGAGTGAGTTTCCCACGGCGGCAAGAATGAGCCCAAAATAATGAATACTAAGAAAATAGAAAAGAAGAAAGAAAATTGAAAATAGATTTAGATGGGTATTTTCAGCGGATTGAAGAAAAAATATTATTATACGGCCAAGAGAAAAAAAGAAAAGGTTTTGGGTAGAATTTTTTTTATTACTTCGAGGAGAGAAATAAAAAACAATTGCCTCGTCCATCCGTTAAATTATGATTAACGAGTGGACAAATTCACACGCACCGAAAAAATGTAGCCAAGATCAAACCTAAAGCTCTGATACCATGAAAGGGTTTATTATTGAATAATTGATATCAAAATACATAGCATATCTCTCATTTATAAAGAAAAAGTTCTCACATATAGAAAATTCTAGATTAACACATATGAAATCCTAGCCGTCATAGTTTATTAAACATGCTATAAACACATGGGCTTGAGCCTATTCTAAGAAAAATTAATGGATGCAATGTTGCTTAAAAGTTGGAAGTAGTAAATTGGAAATCAAAGTTTAAAAGAGGGTAAAAAGTTATGATTGAGTAATTTAAACCACTGAGTTGATTTACCATTCAAGTCTCGGGGACCAAATAACAGTGGTCCCGGAGATTGACATGGGTCGGCCCTATTTTCAATCAATTATATAAAACCTTGTGCATTAAATAAAGATTGGTGTCCTTACTGGGAAAACAGGAGGCGATTTCAACAGTGTCCCATGTAAATCCCGCAAATATTTATTTGGTTTAGTAGCCTAAGTATTTATTTAACTAATAGGATAATGACACATTAGTACAAAGTGTCGTCAACTTTATATAATTACACAATCTTTTAGTTTGTGAAGTCTTCTAATTATTTAAGCTTTTCACCATACAATATATTCAATCAATTCTGTTAGATTTTATGTTGAGAAGACAAAATTGCTTTTCAACACCTTTTAAATTTTCAAAATATACCATCAATCTAACTTCTAAGTCTAATCTTATCATTGATCCTAGCCCTGGCTAAGGTTTTATTACTAATAAAATTAAATAAAGTTTTTTCAAATAAAAGTATACATCGAAGAAAATACTATACTGTATATTATATGTATTTTTAATTAAAAAACTTAATCAATTTAAAAATATATTATATAATAATTATTACGTAGAAATTACAAAATTAACAAATAATAATTAAAAAAGAGACGGACTCAAATCGTCAATGCCATTGGCGGTGTCATCTCTGGCATGGATGGACATATGCCTCTGTCTGCCGCGCATCCGACCGCCTTTTCGCCAACGACGAGTTGTTGCAGAACGACGACGAATTTCGACAAGTTGTCGATGACGAGTTGGGTTCCATATCGATCCGCTCACCTCTCTCCCTTGCCGAGCGACCTCTCTCCCTTACCTCACCGCTTGACCCTTCTTCGCCGACCCTAGACGTTCGACGGATTGCGGTCAATTGCAGGGAATAGACGCAATTTCCCTCGCCGATTTCACCTCGCCTTAGATCTACCTCCATCTCCGGCGTCTCAGTGGTGGTCGTCTCCGGTCTCCCCTCTATAAAGGTGGGCTCTAATGTGTATGTGAGTTTTCCTTGTTGTTTGCTTCTCTTTAGTAAGACCCGGTTCTCCCCAACAAGCGGTATCAGAGCCAGATTTGCACAAACTTCATGGTGAATCGAGTTAGGTAGGCCAGTAGGATCCGGAGAACCATGATTCATAAGACCAGGATTGCAAGATGGGCCAACGGGTAAGAGTGCAAGATTATTTGGGTTTGGGGGGGGGGGGAACCCGATGTAATGAGGCTCAATGTGGAGGAGGAAATTTTTAGGATTCCACATGTGAGTCCAAGTCCCACAAAGGAAGTGGCTCCTCCTTGGTAAGACTTGGTTCTCCCCAACACTTATTTGGTTTGATTTTCCATGATTGTAATTTTTTGGGTCTGATTAGTTACTCGCTCCTCCTTGTAATTTTTTCTACTACACCATTTGCATGTGATAGTTACTTTTGTTAAACTATCATCGAACATGTTGACTCATTTCTTGGCTAGGGCCACTCTTTATGGGTCTGATTAGGTGTTAGGGTGGGTCATGTCCTTCCCAATTTGTATGGTGTCGATGCCTACGATTTGGCTCATCCTTAATCTAACATGTATTCTCAAATAAATACCATTAGTTTAAAGTTAATTTTAAATGTAAAATGACTAATCTCTTTACTTTTAAAAAAAATTTCAAATGAATGTCATCGTGTCTATTTCTCTACCCAGCTCTCAATCTCCTCTTCTCTCTATTCATTACATCAACAATTTTCAATTTTCTACTTCTCACTAAATACAACAACGTGCAACCTGAACTTAGCATCATTTAACCGAAATCCATCCAAAAGTCACAATTTTGTAGAACTCAATCTAACTCTAATTGCATAGTTTTGAAAATCCTCCATATTCAAAGAGCCCAACATTCAGCAATCCAAGTTTAAGCTAATTTATGAAGATTTTAACGCTTAATCCACTGTAAGCCTTATATAGGCTATAAATCAAACTAAATAGCAAAACCTAAATATTTTGTAATAAACCTAAACTTATACTTATTTATTCTAACACCTCCCCTCAAACTTAAGTCGGTTGAGAAAAAAATTGGTTTAAAGTTAACCACTTTGATGAACTATTACCATTGACATTTGATGATATTAATTTGAACTTTTTCAATGCTTTAGCTATTGCTTTTTGAGCAAATGAGTGATTTTAAAAACAATCACTAAACTCTTTGAGCAAACCAGATGATTTTAAGAAAAATCACTAAACTGTTTGACATGTTGTAATCTTGAACAAAAAAAACTTTTGTTATGGATCTTGAATCATGAATCATGAACTATGAACCTTGAATTTTCTAAGCATGAGAAAAAATAATTTCTTGCATTGCCCTACCAGAAATCGGATTAAACGGAAGCTTTAACCAATAATTGATATCGTGATATAATTAGTGTAGAGGATAATATTATTAATATTTTTGTTGTATGGACGTTTGTGAAATACAATAGGGGAGAATCTTTTAGATACGATACATGGATTAAACTAAATAGAAAAACCGGCTTGTAATCAAGTGAGAACCCATACCTTACATGAGAAAATAAGAGCTAATAATAATCATTGGATCATAAAATTGATGAACCAGATTTGTTTTCCTTTTTCAGTGGCATCAAGCCGTAATTATTGACATTTCTAAATTTATTATCGTCAGTTAACTAAATGAAATGGGTAACAATGTAATTCTACACAAATCAATGGTTGAGTCCGAATCCCAAAAATCTCGGTGATTTATTATAGCTGATTTTTTTATATATCATACCATAATTCTTTCCTAATTTTGACCAGTATTAATTCTAGAGATCTTAGAATTAATTACATCATTTATATTTTGAACCAATTGGATGAATCAATGGTTTATTTTGATGAAACAAATTAATGGTGTAGTACGATAATATTTTTTATGGTGGTCACTTCATGATTTCAATATTTTGATGAAACGAATAAATGTGATTTCAATTTTACTGTTTCATAATTTAGTATTTTATTTTTTTTATTTCATTTTTTTGTACGATTACAATCACTTTTACAAAAAAATTACTACGAGTACATGATTTACACAAAAAATGATGTTTTCATTTGTACGAGATAGTTTATATTTCATTTTTTTACACATTACATGTTTCGTTAGTACACGTTCATTTTCATACCACTATATATATTTCAATTTAATATACTAGGCATGTTTTATTTTCATATCTCGGTACATGTTTCATTTTCATATCTCGATACATGCTTCATTTTCATATCTCGATACATGCTTCATTTTCATATCTCGATACTTGCTTCATTTTCATATATGTTTCATTCATTGTTGAAACACGTTTCACTAATTGTCACGTTCATTTTCATAGTGAATTTGAGTATGATTTTTCATTTTCATTTCCATAGTGAATATGCCTTTGACTTTCATTTCCATAGTGAACATGATTAATTTTGTTCACTAATTGTCACTTTCATTTTCATAGTGTAACATATGCATGCTTTTATTTTCATCGTTATCGACTGTTAATTTTCATTTGCATGTAGTCATTCATCGTTGGATCACTAATTTTCAGGGTTAATATGTCTGCATCTCAATTTCATGACTAGAACCAACATTAAAATCATACAATGAGATGAGCAATATAATGAACTACGATACATGCAAAACTAAACCTACCAACATTAATTGTGTAGATTATGACTAATTTCTTCATCACTAGATTCTTGAATTTTATCAATAGCATCACTTTCTTCATCATCTGCCCAACAGGGTGGGGGCTATAATATTCAGGATTTGAATCATCCAAATACTCAGACTTTGATTTCTCAAGATCGTACCCGCTAAGTGACTCAACAAACTCGATATCCGACCAGGAGAGCTTTGCTCGCTTAAACTCTTCTCCATTAGTTTCATGGTCCACCTTCCATTTCTCTCCAACAGTCTGAAACAAATCCATTACTCTACTATATCCATTACTCTTCCATTTTTAAATTTGAAACATCCAAATTGTCTACTATACCCTTACTCTATTTATTTGATTTTATTTCATGATAATTTGGATTAATTATATAAACCATTGATCACATCCATCCTACGGATGTTAATGATTCTTAGGTTCCTTTCTAAGCAATAGTTTTTATTTGATCTTTTCCCTAGAAAAACCTAAACGTTTTACTTATTTATTATAACATAAACTTAAAAACAATGAAATTAAGAGTGGTGTAAGAAAATAAAAATGAAATTTAAGGGGTTCTTGGAATTATTTTCTCACTTGAGTGTTGTTATACGTAAAAGAAGCAAACTTGAGAGTAGCTATGTATAATTTACACCCATGAATGTATATGATGTAAATATGTGACTATGGTGAGTTGAAAAACCCCAAAATAACCTGAAGTTACCATAGTACATTAAAGTTTTGAATCCAGAAACATGCACCAATAGTTTCCGCTTCAAGAGCTATATGTATGGTTGAGCATGTGCATGTGCTTGTTGTCATCAACAGCCTGGAAATGGATATACATATGCATATATCTTGTGACGTTAGTTAAGAGATTGCTCATAAATTTGGAAGGTGACTTTCTCATGCATTTTATTTCTATAACACTAATGATTTGGTGACCTAGTTGTGAAACTCATCAGGGCTGTCGGTTGGTTCCTATGTACAAATCAAGATTTTATTATGAAGAATATGATCCTTCACTGAACACTTCAAATTTAATCAAGAATCACACTTGCTCTAATTTATTTAAATAGTCTCACTGAAAACACATTTATTATCTTCCATACTTTCATATCATACATTATTCTATGATATATATATGATCAATTCATTTTATTCCAATTTTAAAATACAGTAAAAAAGAATTTTTTTTTAAAGCAGAACAAACTTTATCATACATTGGCTGCAACAACACAAGCACAACAGAGATAGTAATATGAAAACATATTACATACCCTCCTCTAAGCCAGAGCCTAATAAAAACAAATAGTCATCCTAAGTCTTGACCTATATACAAACTAAATCGAATAATAAATTTATAAGAACACTCGCCACTCAAACCCAAATACAAAAATTCCTAATCAGTCCAACGACTCCATAGAGACCGTCACTTGCATCTCTCCTCAAGCCAACAATACTCGATACTAACCGACACAAGGACAATGACGACTAAACGCGAACCACCAACAAAATAAGCCATTGGGTAGGGGACCCCTCTCAATTCGGCCCTATCCCCGAACACAACCCAAAAATGAACATCTAGAACATAACCAAAAAGAGCGCTTCTTCCGGAATTCCTCACTAAGGTGTTGCGGTGCTAGATACCCACGAGTCTTGGATCACTGGATCACACCCTTCGGAGGACCACTTAACCTCAACAGTCAACCACACACACACCGTCACTATAAAACGTAGTGATCGCAAACCCACAAAACAAAACGAATACCGAAGAGATTCCCACGCCACAACAAATCAAAACACACCAAGATCCCAACATACTATCGAAACATTGCACCAACTCCAACAAACTGTCTCTCTCTGATCCACAAGGGACACAGTCGCATCAGGCGAGACAACATGTCCATGGATTACTCCAAGCAGCAGGAGACAGAGACGGAAGGAGAACAAATCATCATCAAAACTCATGATCCAGATAGATTCGGCTAAACAAACTTCTGCTTTGAGAATCTGTCAATGAGATCACCAAACGCCACAACCTCAAAATACCGTCACCCAAAGCCAAAGAATCTGGTCAGCCTCACAATCACCCAACACATGCCGCAATGCCCTCCACAGACAAATCTAACCATCAAAAACCCACTGCAAGCCGTAGATCATACGAAGCGGGAACAGATACTCTCTGACGTGGCCAAGATATTGTGATACTCTGAACCCCAACATCAAAATTACCTAAAGAACACTCAATCAGACTCCCAAAACCACCGCAAACCACCGCTGAAGCCCTTCAAAAACAACTAATATACAAAGCTGATAAGACCTTAATCACTCTGTTCCAACAACGAACACAATCACACAAAGCGATAATCACACTGCCCAATCAATACTTATTAAAAGAGAGACAATTTATATTGTATTCGATGATTAATATTGATGTACAATACGAGTATGTATAGGATACACATGAGTAGAGAATAAGCTAGGTTTTACAAGTAGCGAGCCTTGGGTCTCGGGCCATATTAACCCTAACGTGAATATAATCTAACAACCCCCTCAAACTCAATGCGATGTGGCAACAAGAATTGAGTTTGAATTTAGATAATATGTGTGGTTGATCTTCGTGTGCGAATGGCTGATGCTGGATGCGCGGATGGCTGGTACCGGATGCGCGAATGGTTGATGCCGGATGTTGCATGCTCGGATGCACGGATGACTGATGCCGGATGCGCGGATGGCTGATGCCGGATGTTGGATGCGCGGATGCACAGATGACGACGCGGATGACGAAGTTGGATGGTGGATGACGGTGCCTTATGAATATTTGCGAAAGCGATTGAATTTTCTTATTGTTTGCGGAAGCCATAGGTTAGAGAATTATTGAATTGTCTCGCCCACCCATCAGAATCACAAATCATCGATGAGTGGGCAAAGTAAAATTTTCGTATAGATTTAACCAATGATCGGTTATTCCTATGATACCATATTAAAAGGTACAAGACGAATATATACAGGAGACACATAAGTGGAGAATAAGCTAGGGTTTACAAGTAACGGGCATTGGATCTCGACCAATATTAACCCTAATGTGAATATAATCTAACAGCCCCTCTTCTTTCAGATGTGGGATTCCAACACCCCCACTCACGTGCAATTCGAGTTGGAATGCACGTGGAAACATACGAGCGGGGGCCGGTATAGAATACCATGTCAGTAGCTCAACCCACCTAAAAGTTTAAACTGATAGGTGGATGCCTAGATTGTTATATAAGCTGGTGAATAGATTCACATCTTTTAGATGTGTGTTTGAAATGCACGTGGAAACAAACGAGCGAGAGCAGATATAGAATGGACGCCCTTCGATCCATGAGCCTTTTAGACCTAAAACAGATGGCATGATCCATGGACTTTTAGGCCCGATGGCATATGGAGGTCACGTCCAACATAGATACAAGCTCTGATATTATGTTAGAAATAATGAGGGATGTATTAATATGTTATTATCATGATGTACAAGAGATCTCTATTTATAGAGGGGATAGGAAAACCCTAATGCATGCGAGAAAATGAAACCCTAATATAGATAGGCTAACCCTAATAGGCATTAACCCTAATATGGATATAATTTAACAACGCTACACCCAAATCGAGATCCACCGCCGAATATAGCAACCCTTGAGAAATCCGACGAACAAGCGAGACAACAATCAGAGACGAGAAAAAGCCGTCGAGGAGGACCCATAGGTCCAACATTAAAATTGTAGATTAAATAGTTAATAGAGCATCCAAAACTTAAAATAGGAGTGAAAAAAATTAATAAAACGTGAGATGTGCACGGTTCACTGTCTCTCAAAACTAAATTAGAACCAAGTAAACTATGCATCAATTGGTAGCCTATAATTTAGATATTATATATTACTGTTGAATTGGTTCAAACAATTATGTGGTTTTAGTATTTAAAATGCAATTCAAGAAGCCCAACTTGAGCCCCAACATTAGTAACTGTGACTGTATAGTAGCTCTCACTAGAATTAATGATCCTCAACTGCTCAGCTACATTTCAGCAGCTATTAATTAGGTAGAGTAAGCTAAAAGTAACGAGTATGAATAACTCTCTCTACAAATAGCCTGTACTATTAACCAAAAATTGAATTTAGGTACGTATTGTTTTGACTTATTATAAGGAAAATGCTTATTTAGCTCCCCTAAATTTAACTAATTCTTATTTAATCCTGAGTTATAAAAAGTCTTACTTAACCTTTTTCTGTTAATTTTTTTTAAAAAATTGTTAATTTCTTTTGAAATGACAAAAATGCTCTTGTATTAAAAATAATTAAAAACAAATAAATAAAAATTATTTTGAATTTATTTTTTCTACTTTTATTGCAAAAAATAAAAAATATGTTAGTATCTAAAAATATTTAAAATAAAAAAATAAAGAAAGATGTTTAAAATATATTTTTTTAGAAAACATTTTAAACTTTTTTGAATACTAACATATTTTGAATTCTTTATTTAAAAAAATAAGTTCAAAATATTTTTATTTATTTATTTTAAAATTTTTAATACAAGAACATTTTTGTCGCTTCATAAAAATTTAACATAATTTTTTTTAAAAAAAAGCTAACAGACAGGGGTTAAGTGAGATCTTTTAAGGCTTAGAGGACTCCGAAAATCGAGTTTAAACATAAGGAGAATTAGGTAAGGATCAGATAAATTTAAGAGGAGTTAAAAGTGAACTTTTCCATGATATATATTGTGCTACTGGAAAGTGTCCCATGCCAATTCTCGCTATAAGTTCATAATGTATTTCAAACGTGATCAATTTGAACATTCATGTGTATTTTGACGGAGTGTTCAACGTACATATAGGTAGAAGTTTAGTTTTATTTATGCTCTATGTGTACATATTCAATTTTACACACAAATTATGTCCAAATAACTTCATATAGAGAAGACACATATGAGAGGAACAGTGAAGTGTTTTTTTTTAAATAGATTAGTTATGTCGGGAATTTGAATGTTTTGTAATTTTTCATTGAATGACATTTTAATGTTATATGTATTAGTTGATGTATGAAATATTTGTTTTGTATGATGTGTAGCATAACCTAATATAACTAATGTGATTTAATTTTTTTACTTTGCATGAAATGTAATTTTATTGTGGCATGTGAGTCAATATTATGAGTATGGAGATATAATTTAAAGGGAAAAATACAATTATTCACACTAAACTATGACCAAAAGACACTTAGTCATCCCATATACGAAAGTGGACACCTAACACATTCAAGAATTCAAAATTAACACTCAGCTAGAACCGTTAAATATTTGGATGGGAAAAGTTCATTTTTGAAATGAAAAGACAAAAATACCCTTGGTCAGACTTCAAAATTTCAAAGCATGCATTGTTTGGATTTTGGGTGTTTCTCCGATAAACCATGGCTCAAGCTTCGGCGGCCTCGTCTCTGACCCTCCGACCGACTTCGCCGGCCGGTCTCGCCCTCCTCGCCACTAACCGAAAGCTCGCCATGTTCGTCGTCGGAGATGCACCCAAAATTTTCCGTGGTCATTTTCGCGATAAAATGCCCAAAAATTGGGCTACCTAGAAGTCCTCGATTGTCTGTTCCGCTGCTTCTCATAACGAGTCGGTATGCTCTCAATCTAGCTGAGTGTCCATTTTCATCTCTAAACATTCACTAAATACATGCACAAACTATGAACCCGAAAATGAGAACCATGGTAATTTTCTAATATCTCTGTTAAAATAGAGCAGACCTTATCACGCGAGCAAACTTGTCAGATTATAAAATTGTCTGCACGCCCATTAAAGCAATTGTGAAACTAACACCCTTTGATGGAAAGGCTATTTAGGATGCCACCCTCTATCGACAATTTGTTGGCAGCCTTGTCTATCTCATTGTCACGCGTCCGGACATTGGTTATGCAGTACATGTTGTCAGTCAGTTCATGTGTGCATCTAGCACTACGCATTATGAGGTCGTTCTTTGCATTTTTAGATATGCTCGAGGAACTTTGTCCCATAGTTTACACTTTTCTCACAATGTACCTTTGGTGTTACAGGCCTATTCAAATGCTGATTTGGCTGGTGACCCTACTGATCACTACAATATATTGCTTATTCCTAGAGGGTTCTCTTATCTCTTGGAGAAGTAAGAAACAAAAAGTTGTTTCTCGGTCTAGCACGGAGACGGAATATCAAACTCTTGTTAATACTAACTTTGAGCTCATGTGGTTAAGATGGCTTTTACAAGATATGGATGTTGATCACAATTCTCCTACTCTAATTTCTCGTGACAATCAAAGTGTGATCCGGATTGCCCATAATGACGTATTTCATGAACGCACCAAGCATATTGAGAATGATTTTCACTTTTTGCGACACCACCTAACTCAAAGCACCTTCACTCTATGTTCTGTCTACTCTAGTGATCAAACTACCGATATTTTCATCAAGCCCCTAATTCCATGGCGATTAAGCACATTAGTATGCAAACTCAATTTTGACAATAGGTCGGGTTTGGCCAAACCCGCACCCGAACCCATTGGCTTCTAACGAGTGCCCGACCCATAGAAAACACATTGGGTACGGGTTTTCTCCGAAACCCGACCTAGAAATTCAAATATGAATTTAATTAAAAAAAATTTACAATACAAGCAAAAAAATATATAAATAGATATTCTATTATATTATTTAAGTTTTTTGCGTGAGTGGGTAACTAGAATTTAGGTTTTTCACCTTTTTTCTTCAAAAACTAATAAGATTATAAATTATATTATATAATATTAATATATAGATTATAAATTTTTAGAATTCGTACAGGTGCGGGTCGAAATCGGATTGGGTACAAGTTGATCCGCAATAGCTTAAAAATCCGCTAAAAAAACTCGAACCTAACCCGAACCCGCAAAAAAATTGGTATTCACCTGTTCCGATCAGGGCAAGTTCATCGAGTACCCGTCGGGTTAAGATTTTTTTGCCATCCCTATATAGGGGTGTAAACTTATTGAGAAATCATAATCAATAAACAATATTATAATATTATTAACAATCTCGAATTCAACTTCTTTGCCCCGATAATTACATCAACTGCTTCTAAATATAATTGTTGGACCCGTAGACAGATAGCCACAGACGCCCGATAACGCGCAAGTGCACACAGTTGTTACAAGTAATAAAACTTGGTAAGCACAGTGTCGAACTCACAAGGATCAATGAGGATTAATCCAATACAATTTCCGCTATATAAATTAAAATGACACAGTTTGTAGAATGGTTTGATGGTATGTATCGATAATGAACAATTAATGTAAGTTGTAGAAACACTTAGGAGAGACTATTCATTAGAGAGAACCATGGATGTTAGGCCACTAAATCATAATCATGTTGCAAATTCAAAATGAATTTTCATGCACACTTGAATCATATGCAAACAATTATACTGACAAAAGGGTTAAAAATCCGATAACACGGTTCCCCAAAAGTCGGTCCAGAACATAGGGTTTTTCCTGATTTGCTGATCAAAAAAATTATACTGACACCCCCTCTCGGTACCTGGGTTAACCTAAGCTCGAGATGTTCATCATCCCTCTCAAGTAGATAAACACCACGAATTTGCATTTAGAACAATAATAATGGAATCGAGGTTCTGAAGAGTTGAACCCCGACAAAATAAAGTGTCGATCACCCACCGGCCCTCTCGGACACGAAAACTTGACTCCAACATGAAAAAAGTATTCTTCAATATAAATAACAAGCATTAAGTACTTTAATTCACCCAAAAGCATGCATAAGCAATTCAATACATAGTTACAAAATCATTATAATTCAGTTCAAGACCTAACATCCATGATCAAGGGTATTTAGCCCATGATCATAGTGCTGGAACCAAAATGCATCCAAATAAATGTATAAATCGAGTTAGGAAAAGATGAGCGATGCACCCTAAACACTAATAGGTTGAAGAACATGAATCGTTGAATCCTTCTCGATTGATGATGTGAAGCACGCCCAATCCTCGTGCCTTGATTTCCCTTGAATCAGATTTGTGCTCCTCTCGAAGTCCAAAATCCCCTCCTTGATCGATATGGTCTGTTATGCTCTTTGCTCTCCCAAATATTCCGTGTCTCTCAAAAAGTGGGCAAAAATTTGGCTTTATTTTGCTGAAATCATAGTTGTTACTGGTGATGTCACGAGGGTGACAGTGCCCGTGACTAGGGGTGTTCATCGGATCAGGTTGGGTAGACCAGACCGAGTTTCGACCCGACTCAGCCTCTGACGAGTCCAGTGAGCAAGACCCAATACCCGACTCAACTTAGAGGTCAGGTAGTCGGGTGTCGGGTGAGTCGGGTACAACCCAACACACCCGATGGGCCCAAATTAACCCTCAATTTGTTACCCTAAATCCCCAAATCAAATCAAATCAGAACCATAAACCCCCAAACTAAAATTGAAATAAAAAATAAAAACCCCCAAATTAAAATAGAAACCTAAACCAATCGAAAACCCCCAATTAAGAACTCTAATTTCCAATTTGAAAACTTTAATTAAAACCCTAAATCCCCAAATCAAATAAGAACCCTAAACCCCCAAATTGAAAATTGAAATTGAAAATGAAAACCTCCTAATTAAAATAGAACCCTAAACGTATAGGAAACCCCCAATTACAAATCCTAATCCCCAAATTAAAAACTTTAAATGAAACCCTAAACCTTAAACCCCCAAATTGAAAATTTAAATTTAAATTGAAATCGAAAATGAAAACCCCCAAATTAAAACATAACCCTAAACAAATCGAAAAAACCCCAAATTAAATATGAAATTGAAAACCCCCAATCAAAAACTCAAATTGAAAACCCAAAATCGAAAACCCCAATCGAAAAAAGAAATCAATTAATGAAACCCATAATCGAAACTCAAACAACCCAAAAATGAAAGAGGGAGAAGAAGAAACTCTAACCCTTACCGGTGTTGCATATCGCTGGCGTTGTGTGTGAACAATGAAGCTTGAAACTACGTTGGAGAATCGAGCCGTTGGTGAGTGTTCTCTCCACTATCACTTGATTTATAGGGATGGAGATGAAGGCTCTCCAACATATCGATTCTTGGACTCCCGGCAGTGTATTGGTCGAAAGTAGTACATGGTTGTAATTTACGACCCCGACTTCATCGAACCTAAATGACCGTATATATTTATCAAAATTTAATCACTCGAATTAAGTTTCGTGATTAATCTTAAGTGATCGAAAGACTTGATTTTGAAATAAAAATAATATAAATGACGAGAAGGATATGCAAGATTATAAAATAATTAAATTGAATAATCTAAATACAAGATGAGGCAGACAAAATAATTAATATATTTAATATATAGATTCGAGAATTAATTTAAATTATAAATATGATTGACATTGCTGAACCTTTATCATTAATCCAATGGAAAATTTATACTTGTAGTTGTTCTGATTTCACCCAACAAAATAACTTAATCATAGTTTATACAAAAATAAATTAACAAAAAGTTTGTTTTAGGAATCATGAACAAAAATTTAGTGTTTTCAAAATTCAAAAATTCAACCATAAAGTAAATTCCCAAAATCAATAACCAATTTGAATCAAATATAAAATTATTGTTTTTCAAGTTCATGGATTTTGAAACACATCGAAAATCATCCACACCTTACAAATCTTCTTCTGAAATTTTCGTACGTTGTTGCGAATCAACCCGACAATGAAACCCCGTAGTCACAATTCACTGTTGTGTTCTTCATCTTCAACCTTTAGTCCGCCTAAAAACGCAGATGAAACCAAATATGAACAAGATTAGAAGCTATCTGTAGTAAACACGCAAATAAGGGTATGTTTGCCATTATCTTGAAATTATAAATCACATGCAGTACTTGTGACCAGGGGCGGAACTATAGGAGGGCAGGGAGCCCCCCCTGGCTCGGGAATTTAAGAATTTCGGATGAAAAATTTGATCCGAAAATTACAATTACCCCTCCTTGAATTCTAATATATTTAGAAGCCCCTTAAAAAAAAGAAGTTTCCTTAGCTCAATGGTAAAAGTACACTTTACTCTCACCTCTTTGAGGTTAGGAGTTCAATCCCCACAATTAATATTTTATACATATTATTTAATTATAATTTTTGTTTGCAAAAAGATTATTTACATCCTTTACTTAATAATTAATATATTAATTTTACATAAAACACATTTTTTCGTTTTTCTTTTGATTTTAGGCCAATATTAATGATAATTACTTTCTTATTATCAAAATTATGGACGTAAGCAAATCAAATTTATTCTAACTTTGTTAATCTCAATTTCCATAAAAAATCAAACTCAAATATGAATCGACTTGAAAATTTAGTTGCCTCAGGTTCATACATATATTTAAACTCGATTTGTCTCAAAAAAAATATTCGAATTTGAATCTTGCTCAAATTTTATAATTTGTGACGACTATAAATAAAACGTTTAAGCGTGTGCTTCTTTTTAATGATGTTTGGGTCTAAACTTTTTTTAATAATTGTAGACTTTTAAACTCTCTTATATGAAACT
>JAYMTP010004401.1:0-15003 GCA_036897365.1 Geranium brycei
GAAATATATGGTAAAGTTCTTGCAATTATCATGATTCAGTTCCTAATTGTGCATGTAGTTTAGTTTGTTGCTGGAAATTTTATTTTGGCTTATTCGCGTTGCCCACGACATGCAAGCGTATGCAAATTTAAGCCCGTGTATTGGTTCAATTTTTGCACCCTTCTAAGTACATGCACAAACGAGAGAGACTTTTTCTTACGTTCATGAAAACATGATTATGTATATCCATTGAGATCTTTTCAAGTGAGACTTAAAAAAAATATTAGAAGTGCACAACTTTTGAAAAAGCTCTAAGAGCGCACAACTTAATTTCTCAAGAATATCATATTAAGTGGCCAACTTTGAGTTTCAATTTTTCATTCACCCCTTATCCGATTAGATCTTGTGATATACCGTTGAAAATATCTCATTTCTTATAATATGTAAACATTTTTTTTACATTATTCAAGGTCGAGTCTAGGGGTGAGTATGGGGCGGGTTACACTAATGATTAGACCCAACCCAGAAGAAGCAGGTTAGAGATATGAGGGCCCATTACCCAACCCGGTTGGAGCGAGTTCTAGTGGTGTACGGAAAAAGTGTGAAGTGTTAAAATTACATCTTTCCGGACACACGCAAGTGTACGTGGTCGACAAGTAATAACCGGTAAATTACCGGGTTGAATTCCTCAGGGACTAAACAATGGGGTCGTCACTCTATTAATGTGTAAATTATGAAATTTAATGACTTAATTGTTGTTTGTGTGTGTAAGAATATCAAGTATCAATCCACATCAGTCTCTCGGCATTGGATGTGGCCTAACCTCGAGTCGATCATTACCCTTTTGGGATCAATTTCGACTTGAGACCGCATTAGTCCGACAATCTCGTGTTAAGGGTTGTATATGAGTGTCTTGCTACGAGCTCGAGCCCTAACCCTCAATGTAACCTGGATCCGTTACTACCCGTACCTCTCGAGATCAATCTAGAAACTAGATTTAACTACCCTGAATGGCTCAAATAGGATAATCACTTTAAGCCCAAGATAATCAAAATCCAACAACAAGCATACCTAGAACTAATACGTCAATATAACATAAAATCAACAATACAAAGTTTAGCACCCATGACCAAGGGTTTTTAGCCTTCAATCATGGTGCTCAAATCACAAGTCATGCATATATCACAAGATTCAAAAAGGGAAAAGTCCATAAAAAAGTCTAAAACCAAAAAGGTTAAGAAATTGCTCATAAAGTCTTCAATCTCAGAAAAATCTTCAAGCTTGTTGTCCCTCTTGATGCTTCCCAAAGAAATGATGGTTGATTTTGGTGATTAATCCTCTCCTCCAAGCTTGTAGCTCAAGAAAATGGACTTCTCTCCAATGGAATGGTGCTGGAAAATGGCAGGTGGAAAAAGTGCCTGGTAGATAGATTTTAGATCCCAAAAAAGTTAGGTCAACAACTTTTATAGGGCTCCTTAAAATTTAGGGTGTTCTGGTACCTGCTTCAGTCCAGAACACCCAACAAACCTGCATACTGGAATGTGATCCATATCGGATCACCCACCGGATTAAAGTTCTGGAATGTGATTCGGTCCTTGATCCGGACCAGATCATCCACTAGATCAATGTTTTGAAATGTGATCCGATCAACGCCTTCATATATATATATTAAATAAAGTGATCAATTGAAAAGCACATTTCAATCCCCCACTTTATTATGATTTTTGTGTTCAATGTATTACTTTATAGACATTAAAAATATATATCCTGCAAAGACAAGATCAAATCACGCTAACACAAAAAATCACACACGACATGACTTATCATGTGTAAAAAAGAACATCAATTACGAGAAAATACGAATATCGAATACAATTATGTGGTCCTAATCGTATCTCTCATTTGCTCCTAAGACTGACTATAAGGAGTGGGGAGGGGTGCCCACTCTGGGTGCTGCCACTGTGAAGGCTACAACAAAGGGTGGGAGCGGAAGTGGCTGACGTGGCGGGAGGGTATGAAAGAGAAGGGAGTGGCTGAATATTATATAATTATATATTTAATTATATACATTTTTTGAAAAGAATTAAATATATACATTAGTTATTTATAATTATATATTTTAATTAATTATATATAATTAAATGTTGAATTAATTAATCATTGATATAATTATATTTTAATAAATAATTATATATAATTGAATGTTGAATTAATTAATTATTTTCATAGTTATATTTCAATAATTAATTATATGTTTAAATAATTAATTACTTGTATAACTATATATTAAATAATTAATTATATGTATAAGTATATGTTGAAATAATTAATTATATACAAATAGTATTGTTGAATTAAATAATATATACGGGAGGCCCTCTGTTGTGGGCTCCAAAAGGGGAGTACCTTCAAGAAGTGGGTGTGCTGATGTGGCGGCTCAAAAGCTGACATGGAGACTCCCATAGAGACATTCTGTTATGGACAACTTAAAAGAAGTGATGTCAAACGACACAAACTCCATAAGTGAATTCTTCAATTATTAGTACAGATTCAGTCCTAACATACGTACACAATTTGGGTCGTTGGTTGAATGTTGTACCCGACGACACATAGAAACATGCGCTACATACTGAAAATTAGTGGTCAACCCTTTACACGTCAACAATCAATGCGGGTCACATAGCTGACAAGATGACCATTGCTCGTCAGTTAAGTTCTCGACAACAATCATTTCCGTTTACTAGCAACATTTAAAAATTTACTATCAGCAGTCATATTACATAGCCGACGAGACAATAGTCTATGTGGGTCAGCTATTATGGTTTGAAAATTTTATAAAAGAAATCCTCATGCATTCATTCCTCATTTTTCATCGTGAATGCTACAATTGAAGTTAGTAACAAAGGTGCTCAACATTATTTCCCTTCATTTCAAAGTCGAAGATTATTGTACTCTTATTATATTATTGTTTACGCTATATAATTATGTTTGTATTTCAAATCGTAAATTTGCTGTTTTTAGATATTCTGTACATATTAAGGTGAATTTGTTATTTATTGTTTGAATACAACTAAGAGGTGATGTATAGAGGGATAGAAACGTAAAAACTGCTTTCATAGTCAATGAAGGAATGCCATTATTCGTCGGCTAGGTGATCCTATAATTGACGAGTGTAATGTCTCGTCGGTTATGAGTTCAACCTAGTTGAGGAATATGGTCACCACAATGTTTGTTGACCAGGTTGAACCCATATCCGGCGTGTACTCAATTTCTAATCGTAGCTAATTCACCAAGCCGATGAGACATTGGGTTAATGTCCCGTCGGCAGAATCCCATACCCGACGAGAAAGCATCAACGCGTCACTAACGCGTCACTACCGACGAGCAATTTGCCGACTAGGCTGAATTATTCTTCAATGTAATATTGATTTCAACAAAAAAAATTTAAAACACAAACGAATATATATATGGACAAGGACACACAAAGGAATAACATGTTCAATGCCCTAAATCAAAATTTAACCCTACAAACAATTAAGACTAAAAATGTACTTACAAGTTAAGCTCCTTCCCAAGAAATTTCTATACCTATAGAAACACTATACTTGGTATAGACAAATGTAAATGCTAATTTGGTCTCATGTGTTGTTTCTAGTTCCTACAAATATTCTCCAAAACACATTATATACTGAATATCAACTTCAGCACCAAAAAAATCAATTTCAACTCATCAAAGCTAAGCTAAAACTAAAATGTCTGTATCCATTATTCTAAAAATCTCCAAAAAAATCAACTTCAACTCATCAAAGCTAAGCTAAAACTAAAATGTCTGTATCCAGTATTCTAAAAATCTCCGACCTACCCGATTAACCTTCAGGTCCTAATGTTTTTTTGTTCTCAAGTCGCGTGAAGCGCTACCAACGATGCGTAAGCTCCCCCGTCGATCCTCATAAGCGTGTCGTGGCTCCCCTTCTCCGCGACCCGCCCGTTCTTCACCACGGCAATGACATCCGCCCCTCATACCGTCATAAGGCGATGAGCGACGACGATCGTGCGGCTTCGTACGGTGCGCTGTCCTCCCCGTCCCGAACCAGCGCCTCCTGCTTGTGCCTCTCCGACTCAGCGTCGAGCGCGCTGGTGGCCTCGTCGAGGAGGAGGATCCTGGGGTTCTTGAGGATGGCCCGGGCGATGGCGATGCGCTGCTTCTGTCCGCCGGACAGCTGGACGCCCCGCTCCCCGACGGGGGTGTCGTAGCCCCGCGGGAGTGAGGAGATGAAGGCGTGGGCGTTGGAGAGGGTCGTGGCGGAGACGATCTCCTCCTCCCTGTCGGTGGCTCCTTGTTTGGTGCTGTAGGCTATGTTGGCGCGGATGGTGTCATTGAAGAGGATGGGCTCTTGGCTCACCAGTCCGATTTGTTGCCTCAGCCAGCTTAGGTTTAGCTTCTGGATCTCTACTCCGTCGAGGAGGACGCGGCCCGAGTCAGGGTTGTAGAATCTCTGTATGAGGCTCACGATGGTCGACTTTCCGCTGCCGCTCTCTCCGACCAGAGCAACAGTCTGTGATAAATATAACACATTGGAGAAAAACTAAATCAACATTGTGTTACTTCAATAACATATGGTGTGTATTTTCAATACTATCATAGTACACAACAAGGAGAGCGTTTTTCTAAAGCTCGGGATCGGCCAAAACTCGGTAAGTGACCAATAAAGATATTTTGACTAATCAGGGAAAAATTAACATAACTCATTTTCCCTTCAGTTCGGTAAATTAATAATATTTGGAAAAAACTTGGTGAGACGACATATATGATCTTTTGACTTACATCAAGTCTTATCTACCCATATAAAAAACGCACAAACCATATAGTTTGTCTGAATTTAACTATTTTTGACAAGTGTTCATCAAGTTAAAAAAATATTTACTGAGTTATAACTTTGACCATGTTTTGGACCAATTTTTACTTTAGTTCCACCAAATTCTCCCTTGACCGAGTTTTGGACCAATTTTTGGAACACTCAGTGTCCTACATTTCTATAGCAAGTGATGAAAAGTCCATCACCGAATTCAGTAATCCTTAATTTGTGTTGAAACTAGTAGTTCAGATAATGAAATATAGTATGTAAATGTAGTGTGTTGAAAGGGTACCTTTCCGGAGGGGATGCTCAAACACAAGTCTGTAAAAATCTGAACATCAGGCCTAGTTGGGTATTTGAAGCTGATATGCTCGAACTCAATATCACCATTCACACTTGCTAGTGTTGTGCCCTCATTGCTGCTAGAGTCAATCTTGGGTTTACTGTCTAGAATCTCAAATATGGAAGCTGCTGAATCTTTAGCTTTGTTGGTGTCCGGAGCCAATGCAGTTGTCTGAGACACTCCCATTGCCGTCATTGTCAGAGCAAAGAAAACCTGCAAAAACAATTTATACACTTCTTAAGACATTGTATACAGAAACCAGTGTTATAAAAACGCTAAGGACTAATCAGAGATAAGTCGGAGATTTTTAAACACCGTAAGAAACACAAAACATCAGTTCAGTTCAAAAACAGAGGAGCAAAAATATATATTACCCTGAAAATGTCTTGAAATGAGGCTTTCCCATGTTTCACTAGGCTAGCTCCAATATAGAAACATAATGCATTTGTCCCCTATTAATTCCCGATTAATCCTCTGTTTATCCTTGATTAATTCCCAACTAATCCACAATTAATTCCCCTAAGGAGCTCTCCACCCGACTAGCGCATAACGTTTTTTAAAACTCAGGCACTTCTTAGACATTCTATAAGGAAACCCAAAACATCAATTCAGTTCAGTTCAGTTCAAAACAGAGGAGCAAAAGTATATATTACCCTGAAAATGTCTTGAAATGAGGCTTCCCCGTGTTTCACTAGGATAGCTCCAATATAGAAACACAATGCATTTGTGCAGTAAAGCACAAAGAAGGAGATGCCAAAACCTGTACCACTTATCACTCCTACCCGAACGCCTTGCTTGAGCGGTGCCTTGCATTTCCTTTGATACAAATCCATTACCTTGTTCTCAGCACAAAACGATGCGACTGTTCTGATGCTCCCAACTGCATCATTTGCCACTTGGCTCGCTTCTTCATACATCAACTACAACAGTTGCAATAATGTTCAACATATATGACATTCATGTACTATAAACGATCTGATTCTAAACTGACCTTTGCGTCTGAACTGAACCCTTTCAGAAATTTCGTTTGAAGGTATCCTTGTATGAGCATGAATGGCATCAAAGCAACAATTACTAAAGCCATTATCCAGTTAGCTGTGAATGCTATGACTAGACCTGCTGTTACTGTCGCGATGTTCTGGACAACGAGGCCTAAGGCATCGCCAACGAGACTTCTAACTATTGCAGCATCAGTAGATAGCCTTGCACCAACTGCACCACTGAAATTTCCAAAATGATTTAGTCAAAATCGCAAGAATGCGGATCAAGTTATCAACATTTGATTGGTATACCTTGAATTTGCAGGATCGTCGAACCAGCTTATCTGCTGGTGCACAACCTTCTCGAATGTCAACGAACGAATTCGTTCTATCAACTTACCACCTGCAACTCCAAAGAAGTAAGACTGCACCGGTATGGCCACCAAGGCGAGGACTCCAATACCGACAAACACAAGCGCCCACTGCCTGGCGTCGTTTTTTAGCTTATCGGGAGGCTCGTAAAACATTTTGATTGCAGAGGAGAGTAAGAGTCCAAATAAAGGGAAAATAATTCCATGAAAGGCTGCACCTAAAGATCCAATCAGTAAAACCGGTATCTCAGGCTTGTTCAGATGTGCCAATCGCTTAATGGAAACTTTCTTCCTCTTCTCGATAACCTTCTCGTTTTCTTCACACCTCTCTTCACCTTCCACTTGAGTGTCATTGACATTGATGGGACCTGGAAAGCCAAAGCTGATGGAGATGGACTGTTGGCTACTTGACGAGTTTCTGCTCGCAGATCTCCGGACAGACAGTCTGTGGCTCTCAGATCTCAACATGGCCCTCTCTATATCATTAAGTGATTCTGGCCTACTGGTTTCACTGTTTTGGACATCTTCACTCTCTTTGATTCCTCCTTGGAGGTGTACCAACTGAGAATAAGCCCCAGCAGGATCTTTGAGCAACTCCTCATGTGTTCCTATAAAATTTTCAAGGAAATTAGTTGAACGATTAATGAAGCATATATTGAATGTTTAAAACGAGGTTATAAGGTTACCTCGTTCCAAGATTTTCCCGCGATGAACTACTGCGATAGTATTGGCAGTCCTTATAGTTGTCAAACGATGCGCAACAACTATAGTTGTTCTGTTTGACATAAGCCTTATTAGAGCATCTTGAACTATTCGTTCTGATTCAGCGTCGAGTGCACTCGTAGCTTCATCGAGAAGGAGAATCCTAGGATTCTTCAGTATAGCCCTCGCGATTGCAATTCTTTGCTTTTGGCCACCAGATAGCTGAGTTCCATGCTCACCAACCATTGTTTCAAGGCCCTTGTAGACAAAATGCAAAAACACTCAATTACTTTCATTCCAAGCTATCAACTATATGTTCTAAATATGATGAGAATTCAATACTTGAAGTTTCATGCATATTTAGTTTTTTGAGAAATTGCAAAATGTGCCCTATTATATGACACTTTTATAAAATGTGCCATATTATACGACACTTTTGCTAAATGTGTGTATTTTATATAAAAATGATCAAACTGCCCTTGAAATTAAAAATGAAGACTTGTAACATAATTTTAAAATAGTATAGTTAGAAAATTAAATTACAAAAATTTGATCATACAAATTTTAGTTGAAAGATAAAAACAGAAAGAAAATTATTTTCTTAAAAAATCATTTTATATTTTCAAGGGTAATTTCGTCAATTTCATAAAAATATACAAATTTTGCAGAAAAATGCAAACAGCACAGCACTATTTTGCAAAAAGTGTAATATAATATGACACATTTTTGCAATTTTCCCTCTTTTTTTTACCTTAGGCATTTTGTCAATGAACTTAGCAGCATTAGCCAGTCCAATTGCTGTTCTGATCTCCTCCTCAGTTGCATCTTCCTTCCCATATGCAATGTTCTCTTTAATGCTGGTTGCAAACAGGATTGGCTCCTGACTCACCAACCCAATCTGCTTCCTGATCCACCTGAGCTGAAATGTCTTTAAATCAATACCATCTATAAGCACTTCACCAGCTTCAGGATCATAGAATCTCTCCAAGAGGCTTATAACAGTGGACTTTCCGCTTCCACTTTCGCCAACTAGAGCTGCGATTGATCCGCTTGGAACGTGCAATGAGAATCCAGAGAAGATCTGTATGTCCGGCCTGGCAGGGTATCTGAAGTACACATCTTTCAGCTCTATCTCACCCTTCAAGTCTTCCAGTGTAATTCCAGTACTTTCAAAGGCATCGATTTGTGGTCTCCGATTGATTGTTTCGAACATCTTATAAGCTGCAGCTTGGCCTGATGCGAAAGCATTCATACATGGAGATGTCTGGCCTAATGACCTAGTCCAAGTGACAATAAGAAAATTGGTACAAAGATATAGGCTTATGCACAATACAGAAAAGTAATGTTTCAGATAGGTTATATAACTTACATTCCTCCAGTCATGATTGCTATTATCACATTGATCACTAGGCCACCGTTGTATCCTTTTTCCAAAACCAGTTTGCCTCCATACCATACAGCAAGCCCATAAGTGGAGAACACAATAAACAGAACAGTCCCAAGTCCAAAACCCGCGGCGACACCTTGTTGAACGGTCGAGGTATATGCAATTTGCAGTTTTTTGTTGTATTTTTCAATTGCTTGCTTCTCCCCAGTGAAAGAAGCAACCTTAATTATGAGCACAATGATGTTATTTAATATTTATCATGGTGGCAACAAAGGTCAGATATAATAATAGTTGACTCATTCGTTCTTGCTCACCGTTCTAATGGCTCCAACTGTCTGTTCCACGACGTTTCCAGCTTCTGAGTAAGCAATTTGCCCACGGCTAGACAGTTTTGACATCATCATTGACATGACGCCGCCCGCAGTGACTACCAAGGGTATGCAAGCAAGCAGAACTAGGGAAAGAAGCCATCCTTTTGAGAAAGCAATTACAAAGCCACCAATAAATGTTGATGTGAGCTGTATGAACTTCCCAACCTGTCACAAACTATATTTGTTCAGATACATAAAATTTTCCAACAAGATGAAATGAACTGTAAAATGAGTTATTTTAACCTTTTCACCCATGGCATCTTGAATTAGAATGGTATCCCCAGACATCCTCCCAATGACCTCTCCAGTGGTTGTTTCTGTGTCGAAGAAGGCTATGTCCTGTCTCAGTATCGTCTTCAAGTACAAACCTCGAATGCGACTGGCTTGCCTTTCCCCTGTAACTATCCAGCATACTACCTCTGTAGAAGGGACAGTAAATTCCAAATCCAAACAGAAAGTTTCTACTTAGAACTAAAAGCAAGCAGATAATTTCACTCAAGTAAAGAAAAGATGCTATGTGCACTTACGAAGAAAAGCCACAACTGCTGTACCAATAGCTAAAAAGACAAAGTCTAGAGCCACCTGAAAAATCACAAGTACACTGTGTAAGCCAACAAGAAAGGAACTATTCCCTCCATTTTACTTTGAGTGTCTTTTTTAGCTAGGATTAAACATTAGTGAAGTTTTAACCTTGCACTAACCCATTAAGTGATGATAACTACCTACCTACAAAGAGAGCTATAACTAACATTTCACTAAAACTCGAAATTGAGGGGAACTCAGCGAGCGAGACAAATAATAATTAGTTTTGAGAAGTCGGGGAGAAATCGACAAAACTCGTTTGTATTAATAAATATGAGATATACATATATTCATATATAAAACACATGAAAGACAAAATCTACAATAATTTAGTTAAATTGATATAAATATTACTATAACATCTTCTTAAGCAAAGTTCTTCACACACGCATATCCAAATTTAGCAGTATCATTCAATATCTTGATAAAGTAATGCCAACACCATAACTAAAATGACCATATTCACACATGAATGCCAAATGGGTTATTAAATTTCAACTAATTTCTAAACCTGAGATTGTGACTCTTTAACTTACTATACTATTAAATAACCGAACAGAGCCAATCAATTAAATGCAAATAGTGCATATTTCCTTCTTTAATTAGGCATAGAAACTTCTCACAAAAAGAGAGAAATAAATTCTAATTCAAGAATTAATCATCTATTAGTTCTCAGAAAACTTATTTTCCTATATATTTTCCATTGTTAAGCTCCTTTTAATTACTCAACAGCATTAATTTGAAATCAATATCCACAAATAATCAGCCACGACCTTCATTGAGGCAAAACATCGAACGCATTGTGGGCAATCCAATTCCCCAAACCCATCACTCCAACATTGACTTGTAATCGATCCACACAGAGAGAAAATCACCAGAATCACACAGATCACCAACACATTACACACAGAAAAGAAAAAACCCAAAATCGACGGTGACTCACCACCGAGATCTTGGCGACGACGTCGGACCGGGTGGCGGAGCCGAAGGAGTTGATGAGGTTCCCGAAGACGACGGTCATGACCGGCGTGCTGAGGCCGTTCCCGACGGCGGAGAGCGACCCGACCGCCATCAGGAGCGCGTCGAGCCGGTCGGCGAAGACGAATAGCTTCGGGAACGAGACCTTCTGGCTCTCGGCGCCCCTCGCGGCGGTGGCGTCGGTGGACTTTCCGGCGTCCTGCATGGGCGGATCCGGCAATGGCGCGACGGCGATTCGGCGGAGGAGAGAGAGAGCTTGTTAATTTGGCGGAGAATTTAGGTCAAGCTGTTGCGATCACGATCTCAACGAACATTGATATCAACAGCAACAACAACAACGAACCAGCAGATATATACTATATATCTTCATATATATCCAAGAAGAGACGTAACATGAAATGAAAGCATATTATTCCACTTTTACTACAAAATAAATAAATATATAAATTCGGATCCGTCTCGACTCGGACTCGGCCTCGAACGAACTTATGCAATTAAACTCAAACTACATTACCAACTTTTCCCGACCGACCATACCCGATTGAGTTTCACGTATGACATTTTCTCTAATAGCAGCGGCTCAGCTCGACTCAATTTGATTCACTTACTTTTCAATGCAACTATTCATTATAAATTAAAACTGAACGATATTGGCTTGCATTGATCCAGCTCGTCTGATTACATTACAAATATTTATTAACTTAAAAAGTTATATTAATAAAAATGTATAATTGATTAAATATTAAATAAGCCGGCTGACGAGCATGTGAGCCTTATAAAGCCAGACTCGAGTTTGATTTTTTTTTTATTAAATGAGCACAATTTTGAGTTCGATTTCGGCTCAAGCTCGATTATAATGATTCTGAATCGAATATTTAATAAATAGAGCTCATTAAAATCTCGACTTGTTGCATAGGCCGTACACCATGAGTAGCGGTAAACAAGTCGAATTGAGTCTCAATTTGGCATGGCTCAGCTGTGAAAAAGTATTAAGCTCGATCTCGTCGGACTCGAACGAGGTTATGTTAGTAAGTTTAAATTTGGCTCAAAATAAAATAGACAAGCTCGAGGTTGGTTCATTGAATTTTCAATACTTATTATAATTTAAAATTAATATTTAATAAAAAAGATATAAATCATTAAATACTAAATTAGCCAACTCAAAATTGGCACAACTAATTTCATTATAAATACTTATAAATATATGGTTATGATATATTAATAAAATATAATTATTAAACGAACCGGCTCAAAAGTTTTTCGAGCCTTAATTAAAATGGCAGATTCGAACTCAGCTCGTTTAATTAATCAGTCCAACTTTTGATCAGTTTGAGCTCCATTATATAATATAATAGTTCGAACCGAATGTTTAACTATTTATAATATTATACATAAGATAAATTTTAATATAATTATTCAAATTTTTGTCGTTATCGCCTCGCCGGAGTTCAAGTAAGAAGTTTAATATAATTATTCTTCTGTTTTGTAAATCTAACAGTTGAGATGAGATTCATTAGTGATTTTCACTTTAGTAATGCCGGTTAATAGTATTATTATGCAAGAAATAAATGAAAGTTAAAAATTAGGAAAAAAACAACAAACTTACACATTTGTGGGACAAATAAAATTGGAAACAAGTAGCTAAGTAGAAATAAGAAACTCACATGTGATTTGGAGTAAATATAAAAGTGGGAGAGATGTGAAGGTGGTTGAGAAGATGCTTGAAAAGATGATGTTGATGGATAGATATGTGAATACAAATTGTTGGGAAATTAAATGAACATTTGTTTTTTGTGAAAATAAATATGATAAGTCCAAATTTGTAGTGATCTATTTTGGGTATATGAAGTTAGGACTGTTCAAATTTAACCGAATCGATTGGAACCGAGCTGAACCGACCAAACCGGTCCACTCGGTTCGGTTCCATCCGGTTTGGTTGTTGTGAAAACCAAGAGACGGTTCGGTTGCGGTTCAACACTGTTTAACCGATTAATTAACCGAACCGACTGATCCTGGTTCGTAGCTCCAAATGATCCAATTTTGTTGAATACCAAACCCTAGTGATCGAATTCACAAAATCGCTTGTTCTGAACCGAACCAGTAGGCACAGCGGCGTTTCCTTCCTTTTCGTCGTCTCCTTCTTTTTGTTTCCGACTCCAAGCAACCGAACCAGTAGGACTCAAACCGAATTAATTCGGTTCTCAATTTTCAGACCCAAATTCGATCCAATACCCACGGTTCTCGGTTTTTCGGTTCAGATTTGGTTTGGATCCCGGTTCGAATTCGGTTTTGGGTAAAAAGTGCCCACCCCTACCAGCATGTTCTACAACATTGCACTACATGTTCTACAGTTTTGACGTTTTTTTTTGTAGCTGATTTTGCCTCTATATATATATAGGAGATATCAGCTACAAACCAAAAAAAATGTCCAAACGTCCAAACTGTAGAACATGCAGTGCAATGTTGTAGACACACGTAGAACATGTACTAGTGCAATGTTGTACAACATGATGAACCCTTACAAAATTAAAGTCATGTAAATTATGTAGTGCAATGATGTAGAACACGATGGACCCTGCCATGTGTCTATATATATATTACCTACCTATCTGATTCACTTAATGAATCTATTTTTTGAAATTGTTAACAAAATTCTCCTTCTGTTTGTGATGTTATAAACACATTTGACGAAAAACCGCTTATTAAATTCTTGTAATTGTTTTTTGAATTATGTATTCGTTCAACATATTATCTTTCTCGATGTATATATATACACAACATCTCACCCTTGTAATTTAGTTTGTTATCTACTTATTAAAGTTGTGTTTTGTTTGTATAGTGATCAATATCAACTGAATTTATTATATGTAACATTGAATCACAACTATTTTTATTTATAAATAATAGAGCAACCACGCGATTATTACAAAATATAAGGTACTAGATAGTGCAATTATATCGAAATCTTGAATCAACAACAATAATAATAATCAAGATACAAGATTATTCATGTTATGAATATTATATATGCTTAATCTTCATCATCCTCTTAAACCCTCATGGTGTCGATATAGGATTTTCCTTGAAGTTCTCGAGAAAAATATCCTTTAAAGTAATCGGCAACGGTGATTCGTCGGAACAATGTTGGTGTCGCCGGAGTTATAAGGCTCGGTGCCGGACCAAATTCATCCTCCAATTTGGGGCTATAAAATGTGGCTATTGAGAGCCTCTCTTTCTCCAAATTCACGGTTGCGCGATGCTCAATGCTTCGATATATTCCGTTAGTCACGATCTATAAAAGAGAAAATTTAGAATATAAAATTATAACAAATTTATCAATAAGAATAGGTAAATCATGCATACACGATCGTTGAGAAGGAAAGTTAAATGCATATGAAAATACAAAGAAATTTATAAAGTGAAGAGTCAATCCCATCTAAAAAGTTGATCTTTTAGTTATGAATTCTGATATAATATATATAATCCACAAAATTTCAGTCTGTTATGACACACGTGGAAAGAATTGCAAAGAAAGCGGTGTATAAAGGAAAGAGTCGCAACCAACAACAAAAAAATGTTGTCATTTTAGTTGTAAAGTCCGACCTGATATATCTGACAATGTTTATATGGGATGAGAAGCAGTACCTCCAACGTGTCACCAATGTTTATAACGAAGGCATTGGGGAGGGGTTTCACCGGTACCCAAACCCCATCTTTTTTGATCTGCAAACCATCGGTTTGGTTGACTTGAAGAAGAATCGTGATCCCGGCAGCGTCGGAGTGAGGGTTCAGGCCGATCACCCGCTCCGGCTCGGGGCATGGCGGGTAATAGTTCATCCTCATTATTTGCCACCCTTCCTCGAACAATATCTTCATGTCATCGCCTTCCATTTTCAGAGCTTTAGCCATTGTGCTTAGGAGTTTTAGTGCTAAGACTCTTAATTCTGCTGAATATGCTTCCATGATGTCTCTGCATGGTTTGGACAACATAAGTTCCAACTAATTAATCATTGTTATGGCAATTGTGGGATTAGGTTATTGAGGGTCCAAACAGGGATGACAGTATTTCCCGTCTCCGACAGGACCTGTTTGAGGCAGGACGGAGATTAAAATAATATTTTAAAATGTGTAAGATATTATTTTAATATTTTGTAATACATATTAATACAAATTTTATTAAAAAAATATATATTTAACACTATTTTGAGTTGGGAATGGAGAATCTGTGTATCATTCGGGATCCTCCTGTTGGACAAATGTGTTTAAAAATGACAAAGTTAAAAATACGTTTTAACTTATGACTGGGTCAACTTGAGCTGTGATTTTAGAACGCCAAGACTCAACTTAGAGATATGTGAAATACGTTTACATAATCTAGGATATGAGATAATTCCAACGGTATATCACGAGCTCCAGACGGACAAGAGGTGAATGAGAAATTGAACCTCAAATAT
>JAYMTP010004402.1:0-14997 GCA_036897365.1 Geranium brycei
GTTAAGGGCTGCCATTAATTACTTAAAGAAAATGCTAAATTTTTTTGGGTGATGTAAATGATGATGTGTTGTGAATGAAGAGAAGGTGTGTTTTTGGTGAAGGACATGTGACCGTTGTTAAGGGTATTTATAGAAGGAAAATGATGAATTGGAGGATACAAAAAATGTTATGTTTATTGAAAAATATTATGCCCCCTACATTAAGTGGTAGTACTTTTTATTTATAAAACTTGTCAATTATTATGATATTACGGGTGTAAGGATGATTTTATTTTTATTCTTTTAGTTTCAGTTACCTAGAAATGACAATATGGTGGGTTCAGTGATTATGTTCCAGGCTGTCAGATTGAAGATATCGCTTAATTTATTTTGTGACGGGATCGAGTGCATACAGTGATTCATGTCTTTTACCATGTAGGATCAGAAATATCACGTCCCTATCGAGTTTGAGGATATCGGGTTTCCAACAGGTTCAAAGTATTTTCTCTCTGTAGGGATGGCAGTGTGACAAATTTAAGGCGAGTATAATAATCTTCTCCCATACTCTGTCGGTTTGAAAATACCATGTCCCGCTCGAATTCGAAGATATCTTGTTTTTCATACACTTGTCTCTAAATAGGTACCTATAAAATTTGAATCTCTAACGTTTAATGAAAGAGTTATTTTTTTTACATCAAACAAAATCATCATTCCATTCCACCAAATATATTGGGAGAGACAACCTCCACACCCATAAATACACTGTTGTGCTCACAATTGCCGAGCCAATAAACATCACACCCAATACGCATAATAACTAACATCAACTAACAACTATTAACTAATTGTGCTCCTCCGGATACCTCGCTCAAATTCAAATAATAATAATAAGAAGAAGAAGACTTTAATCTCCTAGACTGAAAACAATTTTCTTTTATGATTATGATATTTATTTTTCATGAATATTTTACTTCATACCATGGTTAATTTTTTGTTCTAGTATATACTATGTAGATTAGAACATACATGAATGATATTTTTTTTATTAATACACTCGTCATCTAGGATACACCATTCCACTGCTTTATCTATGTTCAAAGAGTCAAGCATTAACAAACCAAATTGCAACCAAACCCACCTCCTATATTCAATTTGCTTAATTAATATATTTTAGCACTAATCATCCCAACTTTGAGATTTGTGGTTGGATTGCTGAATAGGATTGGCACCAAATTAGAGAACGGTAATGATGATTAGTGACAAATATTAATAAACTAATCGAGAGAGTGTGCCCTCCACACGACTATTTAATTTTTTGGGTCTCTTAATTAATTAATTAATATAAAGAAATGGAGTGTGCTCTACACAAGAAAGCCACCACCACTACCATGCTTATACCAAACTCTATCCTCAAATAACTTTTAATTTTCTTTGAAAACCATTATATTATCGAGACTTGAGAGTGTGTATTCCACAATTTTTCTTCACTTTAATGGTGAAAAATATCTCAATTTTCCCAACATTTACTAAAGTTTTTTTCTTCCTGTAATGACCACACATGTACATATAGGACTACTAAAAACAATAGCTATATTTCTTCTTCAAAAAAAAAACAATAGCTATTTTATCTTTTTTATGTCATTATCGAAAATGACATGTCTTTTCGAAAGAAAAAGTTCTTTATGTCTAAATTGTAAATAACTTCTCAATCATTTTAGGACAATAATTTGCAGTGATTTAATATCTTCGTATCGTGAATGAAGTTAAATTATCAATGTTCAGTTCAGCTAGTAATTAATTACTCTTCTTTACCTTGATAGTTCATTTTGGATGAATGATTAGCTTATTGCTTTAGTTTAGTTAATGATGATGAATAAAAGAAACATAATAATTAAAGGTGACAATACATAGGGTTGTTAAAAAAAATCGAATCCGAACGGATAAAAATCAAATTTATAAGAATCGATTCAATTAATACTACTAATTATCGTGAATGAAAATAAATTATGTTTAGTTCAGCTAGTAATAACTTTTTTTTCACCTTGATGGTTTAGTTTAGTTAATGATGATAAATAAATAAAAATACTAATTAAAGGTGATGCTAAGTAGGGTTGTTACAAAATTGAATCGAATGGATAAAAACCAAATATATATATAAGAATCGATTCAGTTTGGTTTCAAATCATAGTAGTAAAACAAGTAGAAAAAGTAGCCGAATCAAAAATCGATTGGTTTGGACACATGACTCATTTTAGGCAACCGATTTTCATTAGTTGAGTCTAAAAATACCGAGCCAACAAAAAATAAGTAAAAAACAAGTTCAAAAGTAAAAATTTAATAAAAGTTGGTTCATATAAACCAACTAAACCGAGCTACACTGAACCAGTTTGGTTTTGAATCGATTCAATTTAAAACCGAATCATGAACAACCCAGTAATTTGCAATATTTTATTTCAAAGTTAATAGCGATAAATTGCAAATCACGAATTATTATTTTTCATCAACAATATTATCAACAATTGAAGGTGTGATGATACTGCAATAAACTGAAAATCAGGAATAGTAATAAATGGTGATTTTTCTAACATTTTTAAAGTAAAGGTAGTAAATTATAATTGTTTATTTATTTTTTCAATTTCCTCTCATCAAATCAACTGATAAAACATAAACAGTAGGTTTTCAGTTAAAATGCTTAGAAATTAACAAGAGAAGTGCATGAAACTGGGAAATATGTATATTATCTGCATAAAATGCTTTCACCTCAGTACAGTACAGATACATCCATGAAACCTGATGTTTTAGAGACCAAAGTGACAAGAAACTGAGGAAAAAATATTACAAACATGCATGTATATAATTATACAACTAAACAAGTCAGTTCAGTTACATCTCTAATCCACCAGAACCAATCAGCTTGGTGAGCCCAAAAGTTATGGCCATAGCCATCCAGCCTCCTATCAGCACCCTAGCAGAGGCCTTAGCCACGGGGGTCCCTCCCAGCACCGCCCCGAGCCCTCCGAACCCGGCCAGCGCCAGGCTGGACACCGCAGCCACCACGGCCAGCCTGAGCTTATGTTCCCGAATAAATGCTGCCCCGAGGAGAGGCACCACCGCACCCACAGAGAAGGCGAGGGCCGACGCAAAAGCAGCCTGCAGCGGGTTCGGGAGTTGCTCCCTCTCCGACGCCACGTCCTCCTCTTCATTGGCTTGGCCTCCATTTCCGTTTCTCCTCTCTCTCTTGATCTGCGCCAGCTCGATGTCCAGCTGGGTGTAGACGGAGACGAACTCCCCGATGGCCATGCTGCACGCGCCCGCGATGAGACCCGCGAAGCCGGCGAGGAGCATGACCTTGATATCCTTCTTCACCGCCCCGACGCCCATCATCAGGGAGGCCACGGAGACCAGCCCATCGTTGGCTCCCAGAACCGCAGCGCGGAGCCATTGCGACCTCTGGGCATAGTTGAAGTCGGCGTCTGTGGATTCTTGGCATTTTGAGGCGTTTTCTACGTCTTTCAGGGAAGGTAGATCTTGAGTCCTGGAAGTGGCCATGGAATGAGAAGAGTTTAAGGCAAAGGAAAATATTATAACAGAAAAAGTGAGGTATTGAAGAGAAGACGATTTTGCTTGTGGAGGACACACACCCCACGCAAGGTATTTTATATAGAGAAATTTTCACAAGTGGGGATCTAGTGGAGGACACTATACTAGCAATATATAAAGGAAAATGTTTTGTTCCATTTCAATCCTAGCATTGAGTTAAGTGCTACAACTTAATCCTAATAAGTTCCGGCATTTTATCCAAATTTAGTCACAAAGTTGTAGTTTTTGTTCCAATTGAGTTCAGTGTCCTGATTTAGTCCGAAAGTTGGACAAATTATTCCAATTGAGCATCGCATCGCAGCATCTACGACTTAATTGGAACATATTTTTTCCAAACTTGAGTACTAAATTGGAGCAAAAACGCATAATTTAAGGACTAATTTGGTGCATACCAGCTTAGAGCTATTTAGGAACAAAATGAAAACTTAGAATCATTTCAGAACATTTTACTAATAAAAATAACAATATGGTAGTAACAGAACAATCAGAAAGGTTGGATGAATCAAACTACTACAATAGAAGTGTTGCTTTAGAATTGCAAGTTTGTACTCCACATTCTAACAAACATTGATATGGCATGAATATTGTTTGTTGGACAATTAATTTCGTACGAGTTCATATTATCATGTTCAAATCTAAAGAGTACCAAATTCCCTTTTATAACGAGTTTATAACTCTTTAACCTCTTCGCACATAGGATAAAACTTATTTCACCGCAACAAAACCAAAATCGATCCTATTCTATGGGTCCAATAATGCAATAAAACAGTCAATGACTTTGCAATATGGATTGCTGAATAAGGGAGCACTTAAAAAGAAGGTTATTGGAAAGTAAGCTCCTCATTGTACATTACCCACAATTAATAAACATAACAATGTGCCATCCAAATCCAAACCAAAGCAATCAGCAGGTAGCAGATCATCATCTTTTAAGAGTAATATTTTTTACCTTACTAGAAGAAGATTATATAGTAATTTGTATGCAGTTGAAAGGATATTCAAACAGGGGAGTAAAGGACAGACCCTACTTCACCAAATCGATGAATAAAAATTAGCCTACTTTCTTCATCTTTAAATCATCTCCACTCCCTTTAATTTTGTCCAATTACAACACAGGGGAAGGGAAAACACTGCCTTTTGAAACCATTAGAGTGTGCATATTAATTTCATTCTTTAGTGATTTGGCTTTTTTTCTCTTGAGCTTAGTGGCATTACTAGTCTAGTCTGGTTGATTGCATTTGTTGTGACAAAATCTAGTGTAACACCTGGTACTTGGACTGATCTTCTCTAGAATAGTTTCTTGACTTCCTTTTTTCCTTTGAAGGGCACAATAATTAATTATTTGGTCCACAGATGGGTACACAATGAGTCCAAGTTCTTCTATAGGTCCAGAAGTTGCAATCTAGTCAACACCAAAGGGAAGTTCTCTCTTTGCAACACATTTCACAATCATACGGCTCTCCAACTAGGTGTATGCAATCAATTGGGGCAAAGTTTATTCATGAATCAATTTCTAGGTTTTGACAGACAACTCACAAAGTTTGTGTATTCCGAAAGCCATGAAATTTATATTAAGACATAAGTTTCAGGTTCTGTTAAACTGAAAAGATATCAAATTCTTCAAATAAATAGGACAAGATGATAAATTTCACAATAGTCAATTTTATCCATACACTAAAAGCAGGTTCCAGTTTCTATCAAAATACCACACTTATCGAGGAAAAACTAGGCAGGAAAAAAGGAAGGAAAATTTCCCTGACCTAGATATGCAAGTATTTGGTTGCTACAGCTCCATCCATACATGCCTTATATACGTGGTGCAAATTCTGTGTGAGTATCATGCGCCGAACAATGAGTTCTTAATTCTTTCTCAGTAACCTGGCAAAACCAGAGAAAGCATTGAATTTAAAATTTAAATTCATTGAAATAATCATAGATTAAAAAAGGAGTAAAAAACTCACCCTTTCAACAATGCTGAGACAAAAGAGAAATACATGGTGTATACGCAGTGTGAATATTTTCACATGACTTTTCTAACAGTTAAGACACCTAGCTAAAATCCTTGTATCAGAAAGCCTTTAAAAACTAAAGATGGTTATTCAAAGTGTATAAAAACGTGTATCTTATCCAACTGTATCTACATAAGAGGGGGAAAAGCATATGTGGTATGCTAAGTTGATTTCCTGCTTACATTACTTAAAAGTTCAAAAGGGTAAAATATCACAAAACAAGAAAGGAAACTAATACCTTACATTTTATTTTTCAAAATGGTATACTAACCACTTACATGTTCCATAACATTGGATTCAGAGTCCAAAACATATCACAGTACATGTACCTTTTTCAAAATGGTATACTAGTCCCTTACATTCTCTTTCTCAAAATGTGCTTCTCTTTGATGAAGCCCGAGAAGCATGGTGCGTTTCAGCTTAAGCCCATGATGATCTTTGCGACTCAAGTGTCCTTTGAGCTTTTTAGTACACTGCAGAAAGGAGGAATCAGTACACGTTCTAGATTCCTTTGAACAATTGAAAAGTAGTCCATCAGATGAAGTCTGGCGTTTTTGGTGAAATCCTTTGTTAATGAATTTCGTTTTAGAACCTGGTCGGATGGTTTTCAAGGCCGCTCTCTTTCGATATTTAATCAAGAAGTGGTCAGGTCTCAAACTGCAATTTGCAGCATTTGCTCCAGTGGACTTGTTGTCATTGTCATCTCCAGAAGAATTCATGAACTTATTCCTCTTTCTATACTTAATCAAGAAGCGATTGGGTTCAAAATTGCAATATCCAGCATTTGCATCAGTAGACTTGTCTTGTTCGCGATTCAGACTATTGTCATCTCCAGGTGAAGTCATGAACTTTTTCCTCTTGCTATACTTAATCAAGAAGCGGTCAGGTTCAAAATTGCAATCTCCCGCATTTGCTTCATTAGACTTGTCTTGTTCACAATCCATACTATTGTCATCACCAGATGAATGCATGAACTTGTTCCTCTTTTTATACTTAATCAAGAAGCGATCAGGTTCAAAATTGCAATCTCCCACGTTTGCTTGAATAGACTTGTCTTGTTCTCGATCCATACTATTGTCATCACCAGACGAATTCATGAACTTATTCCTCTTTCTATACTTAATTAAGAAGCGATCCGATTCCAAATTGCAATCTCCAGCATTTGCGACAGTAGACTTGTCTTTTTCTTGATTCAAACTATAGTCATCTCCAGGCGAAGTCATGACCTTATTCCTCTTGCTATACTTGATCAAGAAGCGATCAGGTTCAAAATTGCAATCTCCCGCAATTGCTTCATTAGACTTGTCTTTTTCTCGATCCATACTATTGTCATCACCAGAAGAATTCATGAACTTGTTCCTCCTTCTATACTTAATCAAGAAGCGGTCAGGCTCAACGTTGCAATTTCCAGCATTTGCTTCAGCAGACTTGTCTCGTTCTCGATCAACACTATTGTCATCTCTAGGCAAATTCGTGATCTTAATCTTCTTGCTATACTTGTTCAAGTAGCGATCATGTTTACAATTGCAGCTTTCAGCATTTGAATCAGTAGGCCTGTCTTGTTCCTGACTAGGCAGAGATGCAGAGGACACACAAATGTCATTTCCAAACGAATTCATGAACAATGGCACATCAACACTAGCATTCTCATCTTCAGCATCACACCGTCCCGGGAAAGCGCCATCATCCTTTGGACTAGTACTCGTGTCAACCATATAATCTACGTTCGAGCATTTCATATTTATCAAAGAACCGGGACTGGAAGCCCGAACGCAAATAGAATGTTCAGAAATATTTTTATCAGGATTCTCATTCAACTTGTTGGTACATGCTTCGAGCTCTCCACAAACACTGGGACACCCCGAGTCCGGAACTCTAGCTGAAAAATGCCCATCAATCTCTAACATCCTCGGGACACCCAAACCGCTCAAACTAACAGAGTGCAAGTTCTCGGCATTCCTTATCGAGCTATTGACTTCCCTATGCAACTGAATTTCCGAAACCACAAAGCCAACAACCTCAGTACCATCCCCGCCCATTTTAGCAGCCAAATCCATTGCATTACTCGCTTTCCCCTTCGCCATTGTTGCCACCAATGATTTCTCCTCAGTTTTATCCCTAGCCCTCTTAGCAACCTCGACTTTCCTCTCCAGAGCGCACATTGCCTCCTTCACCGCATCCTCCAACCTATTCACCTCACCCTCTTCATCAGAAACCCTGGCATTATCCGATTTCTCGCCAATTCTCCTCCTTTTCGAAGCCCTACTCGAACCAGTCATCGATTTCGGCACCCAACAATCAACACAAAGTGAAAATTCCGACCCCGAGCAAGAATACGACCACGGGGCAATGCTCCTATACTCATCAAAACAACCTCTATGAACACTTCTCTTACATCCACGGCAACAGAAACAGTCCAGGGACGCTCCCCTAAAGCAATAGGAGCAAATTCGAGAGGACTCAACAAGAACAAGGCAATTTCTACACAGAAGAACAATGCGCCATTCACTGTAAAGGGCTTGGAGACGGTGCTTACCGCTTCGGAGGCCGATCCGGAAGCCGCAGGCGTGGCACTCCGACAAATTGGGCAGATCACGAGTGTTCTTGTGGACGCCGCCGTGATCAAGGTCCGTCGGAGACGGAGAGGTCGCGATTTCGCCGGCGGGACTGAATCGGCGCTTACGCGAGTATCGGGCGAGATGCGGCGGAGAGGAGGCTGAGGAAGGTGGTTCGGCGGCGGCGGAGAGGCTGTGTGGCGGTGGATTTGGGGTCATTGCATGAGCCGATCGGTGCCGATTCAGATTCGGGCCTGAGGGTTTTGCAGAGAGCGATTTGGGGGAAAGGTTTTTGAAAATTAGGGATTTGAGGTTGATTTGCGAAATGAAGATTATATGTATTGGGAAAATTTGGTCATGGATTTGGCCAATTTAGGCAAACACCATACATGTAGGTACTCAAATATGTTGCCTACAAATTCATGACTATACTTTAATTAAAAGATAATAATTGATAAATGCATGTCTAAGTGAATTATCCATTGACATGGGTCAAATGAAAAACACACTACAAATTTGATATTTACAAATGCATACACAGATGTTAAATTATTTTGAATATGACAAGAACTCGGTTTGTCCGATTTGATCAGGTCGGAGACAGAGCTCACTCGCTACTCCTATAAGAAGATAAATATTCGACGTCATGCAAAAAGTAAATATCTCTTGTCTTATCAAGACGGGATCGTAAAACTTGTTTCATCTCATTTTCATCCCTATATACATATTCAAATAAATCAATTTGTATCATTGTTATGGAAATAGAATGGACTCGAACAAAAATTTGGTTAGTACTAAGACAGTGAACGATGCCGAAAGATTTACAAGAATCATGCTGGCCATTTTTAAATTGGATCGATAAAAAAATGTGTAATTTAATATTTGTGATCAATTCATTTAATATGTGCATTTTCGGTTGTAAAAAAACTAATAATGTATTTTTGACAGTTCATTTGAGTATTTATCTATGGTGTTTTTTTTCTCAGCAAATATTGTTTTGATTGACTTAACAATTAACTCCAAGTCAGGATAAAATGTTAAAAAAAGTATTACAAAAGTAAAGAAAACATTGAGAATGTTGAGGGATTGAAAATAAATTATACAGTAAATAAAGATTTTAGAATAATGATTATTAAGCCTCTGTCCAAAAAATTATAAACACAACAAAAAAAACACATCAATATTAATTTTTAGAGATAACTGTGGATAAGCGCCTCTAAAAAAACATGTTTTGTACATAAATTTTGTCGTCATCTTGTTAGCTCACTTAAAATTTATACTTTTGTACGTGAAGATGAATTTTTTAGAGCTGGAGAAATTATTGTATCAGTGTAAGTGAGCTGACTTATTGCAATCACCCTTATTTTTATAGTTTGATACAATCATCACATTTAATTTAATTTTACACAATTTAAAGCAAGTACCAAAATACACAACAAATCAGATTGTCTTGATATAGACTCAACACACCACCTTACACAACATATATAGTACTATGAAGAATTAAAGATTAAGGAAAATAAGGTTCATTACAGTCCAGTGATCCCAACACACCTGGTCAAGCCAAAGGTGACCCCCATGGCCAGCCACCCTCCGACCAGCACCCTCAGACACGACCTCCCGACGGGCGCGCCACCGACCAAAGCCCCCAGCCCTCCGAACCCCAACAAGCCAAAGCTCACAGCCCCCATCACCATCCCCACCCTCACATCATAGCTCCTCACAAACCCGGCAGCCAAAAGCGGTATCACCGCCCCGCCCGCAAACGCCACTGCCGATGCTGCAGCAGCCTTCACCGGGCTCGGGAGACTCTTCCCGAGTCCTAGCCCGTCTCTCTTCATCTGGGCCAGCTCGATATCGTATTGCGAGTACACTGACACGAACTCCCCTATGGCCATGCTGCAGGCCCCAGCGACGAGGCCCGCTGTCCCGGTGAGGATCATGGTCTTGGCGTCCTTCCTCACCGCCCCCACGCCCATCATTAGGGAGGCTGTGGAGAGCAGCCCATCGTTCGCCCCCAGGACTGCAGCGCGCAGCCACTGGGCCCGGCTGGAGTAGTCAGGAACAACCTCTGCCTCCCCAACCATGCTTAGATGTATATATGGCTTGTGGAGGGCACGCGTCGGGATTTATAGGGGGTTTGTAGCGGGGGACAGGGTGTTGACGGGCATCTGCAGAGGTGGAAAGCAGGTTCTTGGGAGGGAATCAAACCGGTTTCACATTTGAAAGTGGTGGAGAAAGGAAATGATGCCAACTGCAAAAGGGGTCATTTGCATCTTTTTTTGGCTTTCACTTGAGTGTATAGGAGAAATAGGTTAGTAGTTGCCTAAGACATCTGTTTTTTTTTTGGAGGAAAAAAAAAAAAAAACAAACATTAAAATAAAAAAAAGAAAGAAGAACATCATCAGTTAAATCATACAGTGCCAAGAATACAATACCAATCTCAGAACCTGTGTTTCAGATTTTATACACTTGTACACAATAATTTAGTAGCATACTAGCATGGCAGGTATGGGATGGGTTTAGTGATCATGTCCCCTTAGTATCGGATCGAGGATATTAGGTCTCCTTTGGATTCTAGGTATTTTTCCTTAGGGATGGTAACTGGGCAGGTGTAGTGATCTCAATCCCCGCCCTGGAGTATTTTATCATCCTAGACATTTCTCGGTAACCTAGTAACTTAAATACTGTATACACTCTACAAAATAATTCAGTAGGATGGCAACAGGGTGAGATCAGAATTGTTCAGTTGATGTTTAGTGATCCTTGTCCCTCCATTTTAGGGGACGTTGGGTTCTTGTCGGGTTCTGGGTATTTTGACTTTGGGATGTCAACATGACAAGTTTTGTGATTCTCATCCATGCCCCATCAGTTCGGAGATAACGGGTTCATGTTGAGTTATGGGTATTTTTCCTTAGGGATGACAACAAAATGGATTTAGTGATCCTCATCCTTACCCCGTCAGATCGGGAATACTGGGTCCTTGCTAGGTTCTAGGTATTTTGTCTTAGGGATGTGAACATGACAGGTTTAGTGATTCTTGCCCCTGCCCTTCAGATTGGGGATATCGGCTCTGTCTAGTTCGGGGTATTTTGCGATCCCTGATGTTTTAGGTAACTTAAATACATATGGTACTTCAAAGCTTGGTCCACCTCTCCATCTATATCCCTCTATGTCATATCGCAAATTAAATAACAAGTCTGTACGTGCACTTATCAGCTTGGATCCAGACGTATACCCTCTATGTCATTCTGTTACTAAAACCAGACACATTTAACAACTCATACTGACGGTCTTTAGGATTACATCTTTCCCATACGCTACCAGCAACAAGAAAAAGAAACGCAACAGCTAAACAATGATGAGCAACACCAGTCAGCCATAAACTCTGCTATCATATATTTTCCAACCAAACTCACAACAGCAACAATTCCATACTATAAAACCCTAGAAACTGATCACAAGAACAAATCCATCATATTCAACGACCCGCTTCTTTGGAAATAAAAGGTTCACAAGAATTACCTAACAACAAGGCTGCTGGTAATGGTGCAGGCACATGGTACATGAGTCCAGGCATCTTCACAGGAAGGCTCGGCAAGGCTCCTTCAGATTTCAGAACCTGAATCGCTTCCCTTATCGATGGCCTGAGGGCATGATCAGGGTGAGCACACCACAACCCTACCACCATCAAGCACTCAACCTGCTTCGCTTCAAACCCCAAAATCCGAAGCCTCGCATCAACGCCCAAGTGAAGGTTTCTCCCTCCATAAAGCCCCCAAACCCACTCCACCAGGCCAACGCCAGAGTTGTCTTGTATCGGACTCACGCATTTTCTTCCTGTGGCGATCTCCAAGGCAACGACGCCAAAGCTGAACACGTCTGACTCCTTACTAGCCCTCCCAGAGATTATGTACTCGGGCGCCATGTATCCGTATGTCCCGGCCACTGCAGTGGTTTGGGGATGGTCCTCGTGGTCCACGAGGCGTGCCAGGCCGAAATCACCGAGCTTGACATTGAAACTTGAGTCGAGCATGATGTTGCTCGACTTGATGTCTCTGTGTACCACGCATTGCTCCCATTCCTCGTGGAGGTAAAGTAACGCCGAGGCCAACCCTAGGGCGATCCTGTGCCTTGTTTCCCAAGTGAGAGGGGTCTTCATCTTCCCACCAAAGAGGTGAGAGTCGAGGCTCCCGTTGGGCATGAACTCGTAGACGAGGAGGAACTCGCCACTGTCGTGGCACCAACCTACGAGCTGCACAAGGTTGCGATGCCTTAACTGGCTGAAGACCTTCACCTCAGTCGCGTACTCCTTTCTCCCTTGTTTAGACCCTCTCGATATTTTCTTGACAGCGATCGGCATGTCTATGTCGAGGAGGTACCCTTTGTAAACAGCGCCAAAACCTCCCTCGCCTAATTTTCTATCCTTTGAGAAGCTGTTGGTGGCCAAGACGAGGTCTCTGTGGAGAAACCTCCTCGGTCCCGCTCCCCTCTCGAGGTCTTCGTTGAACGACGCGAGGTTCATGGCTGAAAGGGTTGCTTCATTTCTCGACCTCGTCCTGCTCTTCACCCTCCAGGTCACGAATGCTAGAATAGCCACGATTATGACCAAACACGTTGAGACAGACATGACCGCTATGGCGGCCTTGACCTTCTTGCTCTTTCCTTCAGCAGGCGCGACGTTGACTATCTTCGTTTCTTTAGAGTCTAAACTCGAATTGAACTCCCATGACTGAATTATGTGTCTCTGTTCACGCAGGCCGGTTGAAGCAGAGAAACCGACCATGACAAACTCGGGAAGCTCCCTCCCAAGATCAATCTGATGAGAAAGAGTTGTGTCCTCGTTATCAACAGAGGTGGTGTCGTAGGCCCAAATGACAGTCAGATTCATGGTGGCAGCGTCGTAAGTGATCCACACGCTGGTTCCATCTCCAATGTGTGGGCCAGCATTCCACAGGACTGACTTGGACGAGACAATAGAGTTCTCGTTGATCCCAACATGCGGGTAAGTAGGATCCTGGAACTCTGAATTGTTCCAAGTATCAAACTCAACCATGACTATGTGGTTCAGAGATGTTGAGTCAACCGTGGTTTTGTTGAAGAGGCCGAGATAGCCGCCTGCTGAATTAGGCGGGATCTCGAAATACACCGGAGCCATGAAGAAGGTCAGGCCATCGCTCATAGCGGATTCATCGGGGGAGCCAATGACGAACTTGAAATGGGTATTGAAGTCTGCGAGCTTGGTGGAGTCCTGAGAGTCCCACAGCCTCACTCTCTCAGCATAAGTAACCCATCCAACGCGAAATTTGTTGTCCACACCGTTTAGTTGAATTTCACCGAGAGAAGCTGTTGCATCTCCGTGAAAGACCAATTCGGGATCGGCCTGGTCAAAGCTGGTTTTCTGAAAGTGCACAGAATCAGCAAGAAAAACGATGGCAAGGAATGAGAAGAACAACAATAGCATAGTGGCCATGGCAGTGAAAAATAATCATCGCTTGAAAATTTTTGGTAAATATACAATATACTTATAGATACGCCAAAAAAAGTTGTTTGTATTCATAATCATGATTAGAAAATTAACACAACAACTTGTCCATTACAAACCTTGGTTTACACTACATTGGCCGGCATCTACCTGTAAATAAAAACCTATCCTTCTAAAGATTTACCTAAAATCTTAACAATGAATATTCAATAAATGATGGGTCTGAGAATCAGGAAATGCGTAAATGCAGGAAGAAAAATTGGCCTAATACACGGACAATCTAGATCATCTTGACTCAAACAACAACATATTCTCGATTTTTCAAAGTAACCTCTAAAAGTCCTTCAAGCTCAATAAAAATGCAGAACAATGCGATATATACTAAATAACTGATAGGACAGTGTCTTTACTATCAGTACAAGTTGTATATGTTCGAATCTAGTCAAATGGAACTGAAGACTAGGTTTATTAATGGTCTACCAACCGAGGCCGATAGCAAAAAAACACAAGAACAGAACAAAACAATTACGTGTATTCAGCATTTAGGAATAGAATCGAAATGGGGGTTAACAGACGTTTACAACAGCAATATTCCTGGCCGGCATGGTGAATTTACAAGCTTGTATATATTGCTATATTCATATAATAGGTCTATCAATAATCCAAATCAGCATGCATTTGGTCACCAAGTTTACAACATTCACAAAAGAACAGACAAGTCATTTTCATGATGACACCAAAAGACCAACATCAACATGCCACAACAAAATCAATACATTTCCTACATTTCCAATAATTTACCAAGGAACCAACCTGCTTCCTCATGGACTGCTCTACACCTAATCCATCTTCTTACCTAATCTAAATAGAAAAATCAGATGATAAATAAAGGGTTTGTAGTTTGTACCTGAGACTTGTTCCACCCTCAAAATCACAACCTCAAGCATCATGATTGAAGATGTTTTTACAGACAACTACAAATGTTAGGTCACCACAGCCAAGTTTCAATTTTTTTGATGATACGTTGCGAATCAGGTGAAAGCAAAATAATGAAACGCAATTATAAGCAAGACCCAGAAACAAAAAGCTCAGAAATGATCAAAGAAGAGAAGAGATAAATAGATCAGAACTTGAAAGCTTCTTCATCATCATCAACGGTTCACCATTCTGTGAGAGAAGAGGACGCTTTCGTTTTCTTGGGCCTCGTCAGGAAGTTGGGCCAAAGGCTGTCCAGGAGGGTGCCTCATCAGAGTCTCATGCTAGCTTTTAAGCCGCCACATCAGCACACTCACCTCTTAAAAGTACTCTTATTTTAAAGATCACAACAGAAGGCCTCCCGTATATATTATTTAATTTAACAATACTATTT